>LZPO01028431.1:10680-23057 GCA_001675575.1 Neotoma lepida | reverse complement strand
GGAGGTTGAGGCAAGGCTGAGCAGATGGACTGTTGAATCCTGGAGAGCTGAAAGTGCTTATTTCAAGAAAAGGGAAAGTGGAGAGTAGTGCCCACTGATGGGCACAGTGGTAGGTGTATTTGTGTTGAATTAAAATAATTTTGAAAAACAAAATGGTACTGGGGGTGGGAGTTCAGCTTGAGGCAGGAGGATTGTCATGTGCCCAAGGCCCTCCTTACAACAGAGTGAACTCCACACTACCTTGGGATGCATATTAAAACCCTATTCAAAGCATAAAAAGCCAAATAACTGGTACGCAGATGTTAGATTATAATTTGATGGAGATAAACTGAATATTTAGGAATTTGGTGATGTTATCTATAAAAATAGGAAGCAAAGATTTCTTTAAATTNCACTATTTACTTTGATAAATTTCCAATGTATAGTATTTTGAATTCTGTTTTATTTAACATTTAAAACCATTAATATATGCAAGCCACTCAAATAATCATGTTTATATAACTGTAAAATTTAGATTTCTCAAACTTTCTGGTGGTTTACAATCACAGTGGAAAAAAGAAAAAAAAAATCCCCAAGACTGGAGAAAAGCCCCACAACTACAGACAACTGATTTTTGAAAGTCAAATCTTCTCTCTGAATTATGGAAAATAATTGGACAATGTGGCTTCAAACAGGGAATCTTTGGAATAGAGTGAGTGTCAAAACCATCTTTTCCTAGCACACACAAAAAGTGGTTGTTATCTTGAATATACAGTTTGGAGTCCAAAAGCATTTATTTCAAAGTCTGTACTTTCCAAAGGCAAAACCGTTTGCATAAAACGAATGGAACCAGTAAAAGAATATAACTAGGCTTCCTAATAAATATTTTGATTTGATTTTGGTGAAATGATTGAGTTGTTTTTAAAAGTAGCTAATCATAAACACAGCACAAAGATAAACTCTGGATTTCAACATCATAATAGCTGAAGTGGTTTTCTGTTAGATTATAACAACAAACAAAATCAAGGGGTGGTGAGCTGGCTTAACAGCTAAGAACACATGTTGCTCTTGCAGAGGACCTGGGTTGCTTTCCTGGTACTCACATGGTAGCTCACCACCACCATGAACAGTAACTCCAGAAATGTAATTCTCTAGCCTCAGTAGGCACCTGCACTCAAGTGCACATATCCTTCTCACCACCACATACACANAGTTAAAAATGAAAATAGAATCTTAGTCATTCAATAAAAATACTGTCTTTTTTTTCTCAAGATTGATAGCATTTTATGAAATTGCTTTAAAAGAGAGAAAGGCCATTCTCAAACCTAGCTTATAAAAAGATTTAGGGGATAAAGAGTCATTTCCTTCAATGGTGGATCATTGATAAATTGCCTTTGCTACTGTAAATAACCTCACACTCACACTCCAGCAAGAAACTAATTAAACTTGGTGGGTCACACATTAAAAACAAGACAAAAATGTAGGAGGGTGAAATTTGGGGGGTGGAATGGTTTCAGTGGGAGGGGTGTGATAACACAGGAAAATGGGGGTGAAATGCCTAAAATTCAGTCTATAAATATATTAAAATTTCAAACTAAAATTTTAAAACAGAGATGCTGTGTCAGTATTGTCAAGCTGAATCTCAATTTGTAGACTAATGGAATAACAGGATCTAAAGGAAACATTTTTGAAGCTGTGAATCCATGGTCATCCCCTGGTAAGGGACCTGTGACACAAAAGGAAGGATTATGCTGTAGAATTTGGTGCTGTTTCCTGGACTGATGGCATTGTCCTGCTGTTACCTGATATTGCTANGCTGGACATTTTCTGAGCAGGACTTATGTAAATTTGCCCGATTGATTGACCTTGCCTTGTGTTTGCTATCTTGACCATTGGAAAACGTGAACACCTTTGAAATCTAAGTAAGCTTGTATCTCTGGAGGCCTGGGATGGAAGCACCAATAGACCATTCTAACACTTAGNAGTCAACTGATTCCCTAGACCCATTCCAAGGCTGAAGCGCCAAGAGTGGGAGGAGGGGCCTTGCAGCAGGGTNTACTGCCTCCTCCTGGCTAGGGCTGACAAGATGTTCTCAAGTTAGCTGCAACAGAAATACTCACTTCTCCCATAATTGGAACAACTTAGCCTGTGTGACACAGCTGCAGTTTCCCACTTACTTCACATGTTTTAAAGTGTAATTGAATATAAGCTGATTAAAAGTCAGCTGAGAGACCCTTGGACTTCCCACTCAAAGGTGTTCACTGTCTTTACTAATTCTCTCTCAAACATCCTCTCATTATGTTGGCCAAGATAATCTTAGTGTGAAAGTATCTCCTCCAAGCCCAGGCCTCAAACACCCACTGAGCGGTGCTTGCTGTCATGGTTGAGGCTCATCCTCTACTGTGGTCCCAAGAGTTTCTGTGATNAGAAACCCCTCTTTGAGTCTCCCTTCTCCTGCTTCCTTTCTTCCACCCCCACCCNCTCTGACTTGGAACACAGCCACAGGGTTTAGCTTCCTAAACTCTCTTCCCAAACTTTTGAGATGTTCCAGTCTTCATGAAATAGTCATTTTTCATTGACAACTAAGCAAACAACTGGGGAACTTCTGCAGGTTCTAAACACTTTGGAGAACACTTAAAATCTGTATATTTTCTGTACCTCCCCATNCAAATACCACACAACACAATAGACACTGCCACTTTCTCTTCTGGNGTAATTGTAACTTTCTGTCTTTGGACCAAATCTTAACACTCCCTTCCAGCCAAACCTAGCCATCACCTTTCTTCTTGCCTCTGAGTTCAGTTATTTCATCCACCTACTAATGACATAATATTTGCCTTCCATGCCTGGCTTACTTCATTTAGTCTAATTTCCTTCATGGTAATCTACTTTGGCACAAACTGCAGGTTTTCTTTCTTTTTAAATACTGACTAGTATTCCATTACATAAATTTGCGGCACCTCTATCAATCCACCCACGGATGGATTCCTAGCTTAATTCCACACCTGCTGCACCATGAGAGATGAGCTCAGTGAATGTCAGGGGCTTCATTGCATGTGGTTGTGTACACAGCAGTGAAACATCAGGATAATATGATGGTTTTGTTTTTAATTTCTTGGGGAATTGCCATTCTGACTTATAATTGCTCTTCCAATGTAAGCTTCCCACCAACAGTGCATAATGGCCCCCTTTGCCCAGTAAAGCAGATGTTNCAACTGGTGCTGAATCAAATGAAGAAACTTCTATGTGGTCAAGAAACCAGTTCACAGGTCATAGTGGCAGCCCCTGAGNAAAAAGTATGTACAAACTATACTACAAGACATTCATAGCTAAAGTGTGTAAGGAACATAACAGTGAAGTATCCAGAAACTAGAATCTAATTAAANTGGGCAAACTCAGGTGTATTGATCCGAAGGAGGTGTATGAGTGGCCAATGGGTGTGTAAGATACTATTCTAACCCATCAATCAAAAACCACAGTGAGATAGTGTTTCATACCCTTTGGAGTGTGTATTATGGGGACTCGAGATGTAACAGGCACCAAAGTCCTTGTGCACAAGCATAAGAACCCAAGTTGGGATCCTGAACAACCTGTGTAAAAGATGGCTGTCGTATATGGATTTATAATCTTTTAGAGAAGAGGCAGAGACAGGCAGATTCCTGGCCAGCCATCCTAGAGGAATTGTCAAGCTCCTTGTTCAGTGAGAGACCCTGTCTAAACAAAATAAAGGGAAGAGAGCCAGAAGAAAGCATCCAATGTTGACCTCTGCCCTACTCACACACACACACACACACACACACACACACACACACTCCCCATGCTACCCCCATACATGAATATGCACACATAAACCACACACTCACACACACACCAGTGGCTGTTATGAAAAGGGTGAACAATCAAATATGTTCTCTCTCTCATGGACACATCTTACCCACTTGACACCATCCTTTGCTTTCTCAGAATTTTTAGTTTCACCTCCCAAGCTGGTCTTCTATTCTTTTGAAACCCACTAGCATTAATCTGAGGTCCTGGAATCGAGTCCTTGTTGCAGCTGTATCTATGTACTGACACCTGTCACCACATCTGCATGCACACACACACACACACACACACACATACTGAAATACTTCCTGTGAGTGTCAGGAATGTCCATCTTATTAAACATGGTAAATCACCAAGCATCTTCACGACAAACCATTTTTCTGGGCATTTTCAGATTTATATGTTTTACCGGAAAGCAAAATNATTTTGCATGTATCACTTGCTCCTGGGAAATGAGTGTTTCATGGAATTTTTTTTTTTTATGATCCTAGGATAATTGTACAAGGAAACATTGTGGAGTTACTAAAATATATAATTCATGAGAATATTATTCTCCCCTCCTAAATCTCTCAACCCTTAAATACCCCCAAAAATGGTCTTGAAAGGCACCAAATGCTTTTTTATAGTCCAATATTTGTAGAACTCCATTAGTAGCCCCAAACCAAAATAATAATAATTCTTCTTGGTTTTCATTTCTCTGACATTCTTGTTGCTATGCTTTGGATGTTATTTTTCTATTATTATCCTAAATTATCTGTTGCTACTAACAGCCATGAAAGTTTAATTATTTGAAAATTTATACTTTTTTGCTCAAATAATATTTTGATTATTTTTATTATAAAAACAGCTCTGGGTAGAATGAATCACAGATGCCAGGAGAGCTACTTAAAAGAATGTGGTGAGATAAATAACACCAAAAATTTTGAAGAGGAGATGGCTAGCCTTTGAAAAGGAAGAAAAACTAGCATAGAGTAGCTGCGTACTAATACTGCCTTTTTGCCATGACTGTATTTTCCCCTTATTCACATTCTGGGTCTTTATAGTTAATTAATTAATTAACTATTTATTTATTTATTTATTTATTTAGTTAGTTAGTTAGTTAGTCATGTGTTTTGGTGTGTGTGTGTGTGTGTGTGTGTGTGTGTGTATGTGTATGTGTGTGTGTGTGTGTTTGTGGGTACAGAATAAGCATCTTCCTCCAGGCAATGTCATACTTGCCTCAAGTTGAGAAGTTATGACACCATCCTCATTTCCAAGAGCCAGTATTGTGTTTGAGAGGAGAGTAAATATCGGTGTTTTATTTATTTCCTTCTTCNTTCACAGACATTGCCACTGTCTAGACACAGAGAGGATGGTTTCTCCTCTCATTTTTGATCATGCTGACACATGGAGGAATTTGGTGCAGTTGGGACTAACCACCATATCTGTCATTCTTTTGTGCCACGTAAATCTTCTTTATCCAGTTCACCAGAACTCCTTGGTCCCCACTGTTACTCATCATAGAAAAATAAAATCTTTCATATGAGTGCTACAAACTATGATTTTCCTTTGAAAAGTCCCCGAATCAGAACCAAATAGACATTGCATTAAGCGCTAAAAGTAACATTAAAAGGTAACTCCAAGATCCTGGGAACCTGAGTGACAAACATAGGCTGGTACCAACATAGTTTTCCTTTTGCATTTAATGCAAATCTTTCATTAATAAAACCCAAAAGAGAGCACTTTGAGCAAAACATGCAATAAAATTCATGTTGCATCTTCATGTGAATTTGTGGTTTTGTTTTTTTCTTTAACCAAGTAAATTTATTTAGTGCCCAGAGCTCAATATTAGTCATTTCAATAAACAACTAGGACTAAAGTCCATCTACCGAATCTAAGGTAATTTAAACTGTTAACACAAATATTCCACTTAAAATATTTAAAACTTCTTCAAACATGGATATGGGAAAGTATAATTATGAAAAATATCTGGTACTTACGGATGGTGAAAACAAGTTGAGTCTTATAGTGATCAGAGATTATAGAAAATATTCTAATTTTTTCATTTACTTTATTACTTGAATTTTTTTCTATTAATATGAGCATGTCTTCTCTTAACCATCAGTTTTGTTGTCTATTTCATCAGCCTTGAGAAGGGTGTACAAAATTAGTTCTGGAAAAGCCAGGGCTGTTACACAGAGAAACTCTGCCTCAAAACTCAACCCCTCAAAAACCACAAAACAAAACAAAACCAAAAACCAAATCAACCAATAAACAAAACACAACCTCATAATCAGTCTTTCCTGTCCATATTCATTTATTTGCATTCCCATGTATTTGATTTAAGAATTAAAAACACAATATAAAATGTGCTATCTGATGTTGTAAAATCAATGAGTACATTGTAGCTAATCTCTGCCACATGGAGTCCTAATGGATCTCCATCTCTGACTGCCGAGCTCTTTGGGGTCAGGACACGACCAGGAAGATTTTGTACAACAGACTAGGAGCCATCTTTATAACTGTAATTACCTCTCCTGCCTGCTCATGATTATTTCAATTTCCTTTCACTGTTCCTTTGATTAAGCCTCCACTTCCTAATGCATTGTGCTTTGTGCTCCCATTATTTCTCACAGTTTTGCAGATTCATCCCTGGAGTTTCTGCAAAGGCAGCCTAAATGCCCCTTGCAGGAGCCACTTGACATCCAAGGCTCTTTCCTGGGAGCAGGGCAAGAATACCTCAGCCCAGTGCCTCTTCCCACCTGTGGTCATGTTGGTCAATGCTGAGCACTGAACAAGGCACTCACTTGGTGTCCTCTCCTGTGCCTCTTTCTGCCTGGTCACAGCGCCCAGCTTTTATTTTCTTCTACTAAACTACTCACAGTCCATTTTCAATCTTATTTAACCCAGACATGAAAATCTATGAGACTCTCTTCTTTAATTTTATTGAAGATATCATGTGGAAATATTGACTTTACATATTTGAATGTCAGAGCCAATGAGAAGAGGCTTATAGCTTTATTGCTTCAAATATTGAAATAAAGTAAAACTTTTTATCATGTAGAGTTATAGCCATTCATTTATTCAATACATATTTGGATATCTAATATAAAACAGATATTGTTTTGCTGTTTAATTTATTGGATTTGGATTTAATTGTTNTAGTTTCTTATGTCTAGTAATTCACAGTCATTCATGCCTGCAAAGTGAACCAAGACTTACAGCCCAGTCCTAGAACAAGGAACAAAAACATCTGTTATGGTGGTGTGGCCATTTGGGCCAAGTGAAGTCACCAGGATTCTGGCTATTAGATGATTTACAATACTGACCTAGGAAAACCCTATTTGAAATGATGGTCTTTCTTTTTCTCTATGCTAATCTGTCATGTGAATGCTAACTGCAAAGTTTGTTCTATGTAAATGTTGGGCCTGTCCCATCCAGGTGTTCCCCAGAGGAAAGAGAAAGGCTGGGGCTCACTATCAGTTCCTGTGTCCAGGGTGCTTGCCTGTCTTTCACATTGGCTCATCCAACACCATAGGATGCAGGGCTTACCCGCACACACCCACCTGGACAGCAACTTCCCAAAAGAATTTCTCTTCCTGTCTTGAAGCTGAGAGTGAGGGCTGGCATTTACTCACCTTCTGGGCTAACAGNCCTCTCTTTGTTGGTTTTGAAATTAATTTTCGTTATCTTGACACAAAGACCCAAAATATGACTTTTTTTTTTCTGTTCCCACAGGAACAGGCGGTGAGGAGGCAGAGGCACTTACAATTTACCAAAAGGGGGGGATACTATATTTAAACAGCATATTAATACACCATGATACAGCTGGGCAGACTGTGTTCCTCCCAGTGAAGGCTGCTGCTCTGCTCAAACTTTACTAGTGCCATCAAGCATGCAAAGTGAGAAAATATAGCTCAGAGTGTGCAGGCAAGGAAGGAGAGAGGGAAGGGAAGGAGAATAAGGAGGGAGTGTAGAAAAGGGTGAAGGGGAAGAAGGGAAAACGGGGAGAGGAAGTAGAGAGGAAGTGGGGATAAAGCGAGGAGGGAAGGGGAGGGAGGAAGCCAGGAGGGAAGGAGTGAGTGGGTGATGGAGAAGGAAAGGCTGAAGGAATTTGAAATGGAAGAGGAAAAGGAAAGAGGGAAAGGCCACATAGGCCTCCATCCTGTCCAGACAAGGTAGAAACTGCTGGAGACCTCNGCAAACTCTGCTAACTAGCTTTTGCCCTAGGGTACAAGAGAAAGGAAAAGGAAATCCTTTTCTTCATCAGCTCACAAGGGGATTTTTCTTCAGTTTGTAAGCTCCATCTTCAGTTCCTGCATTTTGCTAGTGTCATGTCAAGGATGTGACTCTTGGGCAGTGACTTGCTGAAACCGGTATTGGCATCTTAGAGACAAGAAGACATGCAGGCGAGGATCAGAGCTTGTAGAGAACAGGATGAATGCTTCTGATAAATATTTTCAACTTGAGGTTGAAATTACCTCACATGTGTGCTATTTGAAAGATGACGTGTAAAACTGTTCGTGTCCCAGTCCAAAAGTCCTCACTGGTATCAATGGGATCAGAAACCTGAAAGCTCATAAAAACACGCTAACCCTCAGGACTGATGCTTTTCTTTGCCAAAATGTGGAAATACCAGATTTCCAAGCAAGGGTGTAGTTACATGGTGAACTGAGAGCTTCATTCTTTCTTTTTTTATTTAAATTTTTTAAAATTTATTTTACATACCAACCACAGTTTCCCCTCCCTTCTCTCTCCTCCTGTCCCCTCTCCCACCTCCTGTCTACCCTCCCCATCCACTCCTTACCATGGGAGGATAAGGCCTTCCATGAGAGTCAACAAAACATGGCATTTCAAGTGGAAGCAGGACCCAGAGCTTCATTTTCAATTAGAATCTAGCTAAATCTTTTTATTTGCATTTTATTTTAATTGAACAAGGCCCTAATGAGATAGTATTTTTAAAGACAAACTGCCAAAGAGATTTTGGAAGCCTGTGTCATGAGTCCCCAGAAGGAACAAACCAAGCACGTGGATAGTCTCTGCTCTGAAATCAGAGTTTCTGAAGTGTTTCTTTTTATATGTCAAGTGGGTAGTTACTTGATACCAAATGTTACTTTTTAAAAACAATTTTATATAAAAGCTAGTCTTTTAACAAGAGACAAGTTATATTTAAGAAGCCTCTGAAAAGAAGGAAAAAAAATCAGTTTACAGTTTTAAATGTAGCAAAGATCTCACGATTGGCTAACCAGTCTATGTGGGCACAGCAGTGCTGAGCTTGAAGAGTGGAACATCCCAGGTGAAACTGACTTTAAGGAATGCAGCCCTGCCATTATTTAACATACAATGNGTAGTAGATCTTAGCAGCTTACATTTTATTCATTAATACTGATATTAGTTTTTCAAATTAGTTTTACTTTTTAAGATTTATCTCTATTTTGTGTGTTTGTGTGTGTTAATATNTACCATGTTAATGNAGGCATCCACAGACCTTGAAATTGGGGAGACACCACATCCCCTGAAATTGAAGTTACAGGAAGTTGTGGGCTGCCAATNTGTGTGCTGGGAACCAAACTGCAGTCTTCTGCAAGAGCAGCAAGCACTCTTAACCNCTAAGACAGCTCTCCAGCTCCATAGTCTTTAATTTTTTACCTTGGATTTGTATTACAGATTTATAAATATTTGGTTTATAAATATTTGTTTCATAAGAATTCTTGTATCCAATGGACATTTATGAAGCATGTCTGCCTATATGGCAACCAATGAAACCAGGGCTGGGAAACAAATAAAAATGATACCACATCGTAAACCATTTAGGAAGGTGAAATTTGTGAACGGTTTTTCTGAGCCTCACCTTACCTCATAGGTTGGGCATACTCTACCCATCACTTATATTATCAGAGCATGCAAGAAACAGCTCAATACTGTACATCATCTAGTTTTGCTTTACAAGGTCTTACAGACAGAAACATGCATTGAATCCCTTTCTCCAAGAGAAAGAAGATGTGGGGTAATGTGTGGTGATATTTTGTGTTCTAACAAATAAAACTTATTTGGGGATCAGAGAACAGAACAGCCACTAGATTAGACATAGAGGCCAGACAGTGGTGGCACACACGCCTTTAATNCTATCACTCCAGAGGCAGAGATCTTTCTGGATCTCTGTGAGTTCAAGGCCACACTGGTAACAGAGTCAGGCATGGTAACACACTCCTTTAATCCCAGCACTTGAGATCTCTTGTCTTTGCTTGGGAAGGACACATGCCTTTAATCCCAGGAAGTGATGACAGGAAACAGAAAGGTATATAAGGCATGAGGACCAGGAACTATTGCNCACAGAGATTTGAAATCAAAGAATATCTTGGTGAACAATGGAACCTGTTGCATTGCAAACTTGGGACTGGCTGTGATCAGCTGAGATCCATTCAGGTGAAGACTCAGAGGCTTTCAGTCTNAGGAAACAGGATTGGTTGAGGAGTTGGTGAGGTGAGGTTGGCTGTGTCTCTGATCTTTNGGAATTTACCTCAATATCTGGCTCTGGGTTTTCTATTAATAAGACCTTTTAAGATTTNTGCTATAGGAATGCTGTTTTCATCTTGCATGATAAATCTAGCTTAGAGTGAAGCCATTAAAATGATCATCTTTTTCTGGTAAAGTCAGCAGCAAGCCAAGCAGTTCTCTTTGGCCACTGCACCCCATTGGCTGAATCTGCATTGCATGCCATTTAGCAGAGTGTGTCTCCACCAGGGCTAGATGAAGGATCAGACCGTGAACTTGACATTGGCAAATAAGTGCACCAATGAGCAATAATATTGCCAGATTCCCTGATATGATGTTGGTCTAAGGCAAAGTATAAGCTGTGCCTACCAGCAAAGGGATGACAGGTTTACTCAGCACATCAAGGGGTAGAAGAGCTGCATGTCCTATCAAAGTCATTTCTACCACAAGCATGCTTAAAATTGAAGGCAAATGCACTATTTCAAGAAAGGAGATAAGTTATATGTCAGTCTTCTATCTCCGCCCCAAATAACTTCACTACATCTAACATAAAAGTGAATGTTAACCCATTACAATCAATCATACCACTCCAAAAAGAAATCCTTGTGCTTGTATAAGTACTGAACTCAAACTCATCTTGGATGGCCCACTTATGCCAGACATGCTTAGTTGTAAATTCATCTCTGTATGGCCTCCCATCCAAAGCAAAGATATACACTTACTGTATTTTTTAATTTCAGCTTAAATCCCATTAGCATCTGTAAGGTTGAAGTTCAGGGTAATGCTGCACATTGTATCAGCTGCAGAAAAGAGAAATGTAGAGGAGGTAAAGCTGCCTCCACTGTATTCTAAGGTAATAAAGCAAATAAAAAATTTGCTGTTAAAATTTCTGTTCTCTAGATGTATATTCACACAGTCTATCACAGCCTGCTAANCTTCTTTTATTTAAGATTAAAAATGAGCTGCTATTATCTACAAAATAAGTGACCTCAAAAGTGATACCAGGGGTAGGGGATATTAGTATTNGGGATTTGGCAGGAACTAGTCCTTGGGAAGACAGATAATAAACGTAATTGTGTTTCCTTCCTTGCCAATCATAGTGGGGGATGTTAAACCAGCTAGAGTGTGTGCTGGTGTGAGGTGTTGGCACACTCAGCANCACACTCCGTGGCAGTGTCTCTGAGTTTCTACACAGCTGTGCAGAATAAACTCAAAGATTAGAAGAATGCCAAGGTTCACTTCCTGGGCACTTTCCTCCATGTTAGTGTTTGTGTCTCATGGAGTTTGTTCNTGTTCACATGTTTATTGAACAAATGTTTCTGAGGCCCTGCTGTGTCCATTCATCAGAGATGCATGCATGACAGAAATAGACTCCTTTTCTCTTTGGACAGAATGCTTAGTGACTAAATTAGTGGGTCTCAACCTGTGGGTTGCAACTCTACAGGGGTCACATATCAGATATTTACATTACAATTCATAACAGTAGCAAGATTAAAGTTGTTAATTAATAACTTTATTATGTTGGTCATGAAACAATTTTATGGTTGGGGGTCACCAACACACACATGAGGGGCTGTATTAAAGGGTCTCAGCATTAGGGAGGTTGAGAACCACTGNACTTAATGATCATGAAAGTNTATCTAGATGGTATTAAGTGCACACATGGGTGNACAGATAAAATTTCCTGTGCAAAGGGCTTTTTTGACTTGAGATCCTGGGAACCATGGTGTGAGGGGTCTAGTGGCCTGCTGGAGGAAAACATCTAGGTATACAGGTGGCAGAAGCTGTGAGATGTACTCTGCAGGTCTGGGGCTGTACCACAGCTATGGAGGCACAGCAGAGAGCTGAGGAGGGGATTGCTATAATGGAGTTCAGAGAATGTGGTAGTCAGAGGCCCATGCCTGTGGCAAATGAGAAAGAATTATTTTGGCTCACAATGTCATGTATGTCAGTCCATGGTTATTTCAGGTCTGTGTGGAAGCAGAACATTATAGAGAGGATCATGTGACAGCAGAGATGCTTACCTCATGATGACCAGGAAGGAGAGAGAAAGTACAAGAGAGAGGCAGAATTCATAGTCAGAGGATCCCCCTTGGGGA
>LZPO01028430.1:12407-31159 GCA_001675575.1 Neotoma lepida | reverse complement strand
CTCTCTCTCAGAATAAGAGATATCATTTTTTCTAGAACCAAATTTGCGTGACTATGGCCTGGGAAAACACAGTCTTCCTCAAAGGATAAAGAAACCTGACATCACATCAAAAACTCCATTTTGATGAAAAGATTAGGACTTTTTCTTTTTCATAGTTTCATAGACACCTGGACTATGAAACTAGAAATGATAAACTTGGTCCCATCATCTGAGAGCATGTTCGTGTGGACTTCGACAACGGTGGGTGATACTCATCTTCAACGTCATTGATATTCACATACCCGAGCAACTGAACATTTCTGTCACTTTTTTATATTTATTAAATACTATTATAATTAGATTTTAAAATATTGTTCACAATAGTAAATATCCCAATTAAATATTTCTAAGTGATAAAATAATACCAAACTTGTTTTAATGAAGTAACAAGTGAAGAGATGTTATATCCTTTAATTCATGTTCTTTGTTATGACTGCTTACTCTAAACCCCTACTCTACTCAAAATTAGCTCTCGTGTTTAAAAGATTCAAGTGTTTATATATATATATACATATATACACATATATATATATACACACACATATATATATTCAGTATAATCTGGATAAAAGAATCTAGTTTTAAATTAAACTTTAAATCCATTTACTCTAGCTATAGATACACAAATATTTGGGTTAACGCTTCTTATTAAAATTGTATAAAAGATATCAACTTCTAAAACAACATTCATATTTTATACCTTAAGGATTGATGTTTTTTATTAAATTGATGTCTACACTGTCCTACAGTATAATTAGCCAAGATTTAGAAATTAATTGAATCGTGTTTAGGGGTTTTTTTTGCTAATAAAAATAGAGGACAATAATTTAGTGACTCCTCCCAGAGTCTCATTTACAACCATTTGAATATAAGTAAGATAATTAATAGAGCAGAAATAACTGTAAACATGGGGGACATACAGTCAATTTAGTTCTTTAGAAATACGTTCTTTTGGTTATTTAAAAAACACGTTTCCATCAGCTGGTATCTTCACTCTTCCAGGCCAAACTTTGGTTTTGATTGTTTTAATTTTAGGTAAATAAGTCCTATTATATGTCACATGTACCTTTTCTGGGGTTTGAGTTAGCCTTCCTTGTCCACTTCTGTATCAGAACTAGCATCCTTTGACTATCAGACAAAACCCTTTTGAAATCTATTAACTAGCTGATCACTAACTTCCAGCACCTCAGAACCTATGGATATCAGCAGACAGCATCTGAGCCAACAGAAAAGCTTCTCCCATCTTACTGAAGTACCCACCAATGTATTTTAAACTTGCCTTGATTTACGACTTTCTTTGCTATGTAAAACTATGAAAATTGATGAAACTGCTTCCATGTTGGAACAAATGAGCATTTCTAAGCACACAGGAAACAAGAAATGCATAGAGATCATGTATATGCCCATCAACTGATGCTAATAACATTGTTACATCTGCTATTTCACATGNCAAACCTTTTGTCAACAGATAAAATAGATGTAGTCTCTAAGCCAATTTATATTTTGGGTGTGTTTCAAGAGTAAACTGACTGGGTACTTTAATGCACACTCTCCAGCAACTTTAGCATGCATACTGTTCATTCCAGTGAAATATTAGTGTACGTTATGTCTGTGTGTGTACATGTTAGTGTGTGTGTGTGAAATGCCTATGTGTACACGTGCATGTGAAGGCCAGAGACAAACTGAATATTGTTCCTCAGAGTTTTATCACTATCCTTATTATTGAAACAGGGTCTCTCACTGGGACCTGGGGCACACTGATTTGGCTATGCTGGATAGCCAACTAGGCCTAGGGACCTTTTTGTTTCTCTGCCTCCTCAGCAAAAGGATTATAAGTGTGTTCATGTATAGCTTTTTATAGGGTTGCTGGGAATTGAACTCAGGTCTTCATGCTTGCCTGAGAAGTACTTTACCAACTGAGCCATCTTCTTAGTCTTCAGTGTACTGTTTAAGTGTGAANTTTACATATAATGGAATATGCAAATCTTGAGGGAACAGGCTATCTGTTGTTTCATGTCATGGTTCAGTTGTGTTTCCTCAGAGAAGGCTCCCTTATCTTCTCTGATTCTATCATATGAACTCTCCACTACCTCAGTAATCTTATTTTGGTATCATTTATCAAAGGACAAATAAATTTAGCTGTATAACTGTTGGTCTCAAGAAAGTAATCATAACAAGGGTAGAAAATATTTTCCCAGCATGCACCTCAATGTTTGCAAAGGTGAGATATTCAGTAAATGATTTTTCAGTGAATAAATGATTATTCAATGGAAGAAAGATTTTCATATTTAGCTCACCTATAAATTTTACTGAATGTCTACTTTGTACTGAACACTGTTCTACAGGTGAATAAGTGAAGCAAAAATCTTATCTGTCCTCAGGAGGGCTACATTATACTGNGAGAAAGAAACAATTCATAAAATACACGCTATAAGGGAAGAATAGGACTAGGCCAACATGGTAGGGAATGACAGGGTGTTATTTTAAACACCTGGTAGTCCCCAACAGCTCCTGTGATGAATGGTATAGAATAAAATGAAGGAGGGAATGAGTTATGAGAATGTTCCTGCCCCAGGTGCTGAACATTTGAAATAGAATAAACTAAGGACAAAAGCAGTAAGGAAGGGCCCTGCCATTTACCCTGTAGGAATGAATGCCTGAGGACCTGGCACTGCTGGGTGGGCATAAGCTCAGTGAGGTCAAGGTGAGACCAAAGATGCCTGGAACAAGATTTCATAGATACTAGGAGCAAGATCTCAAGAACATTTGAGACTGTGGTCTAATTTCAGTATTTAACAGGAGTCCCCACCCCATCCCACTCCCCAAGTATAGTGAGCAGAAGAGTGACATCTCTTACTCTGAAATAAGTGTTCCAAGTGTTATTTAGAAAACACTGTCAGTGCCTGACTCCTAATCAAGAGTGGAATTTGTGGAGCTAGGAATTTGGTTTCTGTTTACTTATTTAGCACTATGAGGGCAAGTACCCAGAGCCTTGCACATGTCAGGGAAATGTGCTGCACTAGGCTATTACCCACCCCACCCCATCTTCTGAATGTGTGGAGTTTGGGAATAGTCAAGGAGGGCTGGGGGCCTGATAAACAACATAGAGGTTCTGAGTCCCCCCAGGTGCCACTGGGGTGGAACTCTGTGAAAGATCTGGTGGGAACTCCCAGCTGGCCACAGGTGTCACCCCAATGCACCTGATTTATCCCAAAATTCTCACACCTCAAGAGCATGGATCATGATATAAAGTTCTGAGGATGTCAACTGTCCATAAAATGTCTTCTGTATGTATAACATGTTTTCTTTTCTTTTTCAATAGCTTTCTGTTTAAAGAACATGGCAAGATGCAGTGGAAATTAAACACTAGTTGTAACCAGGAGACACAGTGGTTTATCTCAGTGTTGACAAAACCAGTTGTATGAATCTGGGTAAATTATTCAGCCCATGGGCCTAAGCTTTCAAATCCTGAACATGAGAAGTTCAGATACAACATAATAATGGCCTTTGTTCTATTCTTAGTTCACAAAAAGCTTAAATTCTTCCATGGTAGCTTGAGATCTGAAATTTTAAGCTAAAAAGCCTAGAAAGTGTGTGTGTGTGTGTGTGTGTGTGTGTGTGTGTGTGTGTGTGTGTGTGTGTGNTGTGTGTGGTTGTGGTTATTCACTCCAAAGATAAAGTGGGCAAAGCAACTCTGTGATCAGATTGCTAGGGGTTCTTTACCCAGAAACACCTGTGCAGCTGAAGACCATCACTGCAGTAGAAAGAAACCACTCATAATCATAAGACAAACAAAGATGGCTTCTTGGGTGTTTGCACCCAAAATACCAACTCCAAATATTTGTCATTTTATAGTTTTTAAAATGATGCTTCTATAAGCAGACAAAAAATAAAAACCTTCTACTCTTCCACTTTATAACTGGCCTAACAACACCAAAAATAACACCAGTATCCCCTTGTCTAAATGCCTCGCTTTCAGTGCTCCTGCCCCAAATGTTAGTGCATACTTGATTTCTCTCCCAAAAGCTTCTGTGCCATGATGACTTTGTGCACCAAGGACCATCTGCCCAGAATGCTGTGTTTTTCCATATACAGAGCTTTAATTAGCTCCTGAGTCTCCTGAGGGATTTGCCTGGGCCACCGCTCCCTCTAACATGGCATTTAAAAGGCATGGGCTCTTAAGCCATCTGTCTAAGTTTAAATACTGGTTTAGTCACTTACTTGCTATGAGTCCTTAGGGAAGTTCCTGATGCATGGGAATACTTGGGACTCTTCCNGCATTTATAAATAGAAATGATAAAAATACCTCTCGTGTAGTGTCATGAGTAGCAAGTACATTAACAAGCAAGTCCGTAGAGCAGGGCCTGAAGGTAGTAAGCAGGCAATAAATACTAGCTGCAATTACAGTGATAACAGTAGTTATCATTTCATGAACTTTCCCCTGAAACTATGAGTTAGGAGCATAGGAGTCTGATTCCTGTGTGAATATATGTCTCCTGTCACATGCCAAATCAATTCTTTATGTGTGTGTTTAAGTAGACAGCAAGTTCCTAAAAGGAAGGCCAATGTCATATGTTTTCAGTGCTGAACACAAGCAAATTTGATCTGAAAATTGTATATCTGCATAAATGCAAAACTGATAATTTTCATTCTTATGAGAGTAAAAAGACCCATCAAGATGATGAAGATATTTAGAACTGACAAATATTGGTTCAAAACACAGCAAAATTATTTCTAAGCTATATATAGAACTTAAGAATTGTTTCTGGTGGATAGAGAATATTTCTAAGTACTCAAAACTAAAAAAAAAAAAAAGACCCAAAGGAAGGAGACGGAGAGGTCAAGTTAAATAGTGTGAGCTGAGGTAAAAAGTAGGGTGCAAGAACAGCATCTAACATTTGGTGCAGGGAGTGTGGAACTGAAGAGTAGCCTGCTGCATAGGCACGAGCAAGAGAGGGGTTTAAGCATGCTAGCCAATGATGGGGACACCACAGAGGGCCGGTACTGAGGAATGCTCATTGCTTTCCAGCCATGATTCCCGTAGGCCCCCTATATACATTGAAGCATGCAATCATATTTATCTTGTTCACATTTAATACAGAGCAGAGGGTCCCAATACAGAACAANGATACGGAATGATTATTGTTCTGGCGAGACCAATTCATTTAGAAACACCTGGGTGAAGTGAACATAACTAATCTGTACTTTCAAAGTAAAGGGATATTTCCCATTTAAAAGGTGTTCTGTATTCTTAAGGAGGATGACAAAACACATTAATCATGTTCTATTGCTCCACACACAGTGCTGGATGTTGAAAGAGCCTCTGAACTAATCCCCCCATGGGTGACTTTCCTGTGACAGACTGATCAGATCTAAATAGAAATCAGGCAAGGTGTATTTTATTTTTATCATTGTAGCTTTGAGAATTAATTCACCAGTAACTGAGATAAACTGTCTATATTTTTAACGGTTGCTTTCATAATTAATCCTTTTTATGAACACTCAGAAATACTACCTTGGATTTTGTACAATGCATCTCCCTGGTGATTGGTCAAAGCAGACAGAAGCAGAGACCATGAGTATATTTTTAAAGCACTCAAATCCAACTATACTCCCTCTCAAGGAATTCTCACAGTAGAACATACTTGGTTCAAATACCAACACTTTGCTGCTAGAGCGAAGGTTTATGGCAGGTATCTCCTCTCAGCAGCTGTCATGAAAAGCAAACATTAGTATATTTCACGTGGGCTAGCCAGGCAGGGCTCTAACTAAGCCAGGTGTCAAATGTTCAACCATTGGCTGAGAAAGGTGCACCATGAAAGCCAGTGGGCACAAAACAGCTTTCAGGGTTATTTGGTGAGCAAATTCTTTGACAATTGCCAGAACCAATTGTTTTCCTGAATCTGAAGTTGCTGACATTTCTTTTTCTTCTTTCCAGATGAAAGTCACACATTCATTCAACTGGACAACGACAGAGTGCTGTGGCATGGTGGCTGGCATGCAAAGAAGCTGTCTTGTCAAAACATCTGGAATTCTGAACTTAGGGCCCCTCTCCTACTTCATTTTAATACTTCCAATTACGGCAAACAAGTTAGCAGCCTTTACTCAACATATTAAAAGCGACCTGAACCACATGCTATGCAAAAGTATGCTAGGCGGACTATAAAAACATGTCATTCATAGGAACTAGAGAGAATTCCACAGACACTTGCTACACAGACACTGGCTAGGACACCACCTTTTAAAATACCTACTGTGTGCAATCAAATCTATTTGCATCCCTATACTAAACTTCAGTTTACTAAACAGATTTAATACAAGAATATTCAAGTTTTCAACAAAAAGAAACTATCTGGACTACGGTGAGATAGAAAGAGTACACACACACACACACACACACACACACACACATACTATTTTACAATTTTTCACTTTCTTTTTCCTTTTTCCTATTAACTTAAAAATCCTTAAGTATAAGGATGGTTGCTATTACAAACACTATATATTGTGTAGAACAGACATGAAATATTTATTCCTCAGGGTCCTAAAGACAGGAAATCTGAGATCGAGGAACCAACAGATTCCAATCCTGGTAAGGAAACAATCACCTTTACACAACAGCCTCATGTGGGGGTTGAGTAGGGGAAACCGTTTCTCTGGTATCTTTCTTTTTCTTATGTGGGAGTTCCATCCTCACCTAAACCTTGTAAAATTCCAAAGCACCCACTTCCTAATAGCATCCTGAATGAGGTTATTTTGACATATAATTATGGAGGGACACACACATGGCATCTATAACAGGGACTACTACCTTCACATACTATTCTTTGAATTGATAGCATTAATATGTAATAATTACTGAATAAATATCATTTGAATTCGATGGCACAGTTATTCTCAGTCATCTCTAATAACTATATACATATTTCAGTTTTTATATTGCTTTCCTACTCCTACAGCTTATACACCCAAGCTTTAGCCAGAGGATGAAGGTGTTAGATTTGTTGACATCATTTTTAACAGGATGCAGACACAGGCTGTATCTAAGTTACATGCTTAGCCATCCATTAAAAGTATTCTTTTTAATGTATATGCTGTCACTCTTTTAAAGGAAATTCAAGGCTTTAAAGGATGTGTTGGAGTATAAATAAGATACCTATTGATGAGTAAAAATGGAGTCTATTATATATACTACAGCATCACTTGAAGAAATGAGTTGCCATTTATACACCTTGAAAACCACAGAAGACCCATTTGTAAGAATAAAAACAATAAAAGCAGAGAGACATGGAATGGCAATTTGCTTCCACAATCTGTAATGACAATTTGCTTTTCTTAGATTTTTAATATATCAGAATAATTAGAACCATTTACTATCTAGGTCCAATGGGTGTTAAATTATTTACATTTTAATCCTTTGATGAACAAGTCAGAGAAGGAAAGGGGCAGGACAAATAACTATGTAGGAATTTAAAAATAATTTAAACTTACTAATATCCACTTGTTTGGGGAGGTGTGGTTTGAAAGAAAATGGCCCCCAAAGGGAGTGGTACTATTAGGAGGTGTGGCCTTGTTGGAGTAGGTGTGTCACTGTGGGGTGGGCTTTGAGATCTCTTGTTCAAGCTTCCTTCAGTGTGATTGTCAGTCTACTTCTTGTTGCCTATGGATCAAGATGTAGCACTCTCAGCTCCATCACCATATCTGCCTTCATGCTGCCATGCTCCCCGCCATGAGGATAATAGACTGAACCTCTGAAACTATAAATGAGCCACTCCAATTAAATGTTTTCTTGATAAGAGTTGCCATGGTCATGATGTCTCTTCACAGCAATGAAAACATTAAAACAGGAGGTATATGGCTGAAAAGTTGCCATTAATAAGCCTGGAACATACTTGTCTTGCAAATACTGGTTTCTGATTTTAAATACATTTCTTGCATACTTTAATTAATTGCTACTACCAGGCCACTCTTCTTGGGGTTCCATCTTCAAAGCACATTGCTTTTAAAAACATAATAACTTGTATCTTTTTTAAGAATTGCTGATCAGTTCCCACACAGTGATATCACATTATTCTGAAGCAAGTTTTTTAAAATAATGGTGACAGGGCCATATTTACATTTTGTCTTTAGAAACATGTTCATAGGATTAGGAGATGGCCAAAGGGTAAAAGGACAACTGTGTAAACCTAAGCAGATCCCCAGCATCCATGTTAAAAGTGAGGCATGGCAGAGTATGTCTGCAACCCCAGCACTGGAATAAGGTGGACACAGGCAGGTGCAGAGACTTGGGGCCAGCTAGCTAACCAAAATGAGCTCTGGGTCCAGTGAAGGAGCCTGTCACAAATAGTGGAAAAGTAACTGTGGAAAATATCCTAATGTCAGCNTCTAGCCTTCCTATATTCCTGCAATGTTACCGCCCCCCCCAAAAAAAAAACTGTTCAAAAACTGATTCTTGAATCTATAGCACTTTCTGTAGGATCCCATTATTTAGAGATTCAGTTTGACTTTTTGCTTATACAATCATGACCATCAGAGTCTGATGCTAATTGTACTTTGACTCTTTTCTTCTGAGTCTCTGGGGAAGTGTCTTCCTCTGTCAGTTTCCTTTCCTTTGTCATCTTGGGGGATAAGTTTGAATTCCTATCTAGCATTCAATAAAAGTAATAATTGTAACAGATGATATCGTTATACATTGCTAAAAGATGATAAAGGATCTTGGTGAAAAATGTCTCCAGAGATTACTACCCACCCTGTGGCATATTTAGTCCCAGACTAGCTTTACAAGGATGCCTGTACAGCAAACAGACTCAGAGGTAGAATCTTTACTTCCTTTTATACAGAAAAAAAAAAATACAGTGCTAAAACAACTCCTAAAGACATTCTGCTATATTTGAAGATCAGTGCCTTATTCAGCCATTACCAGAGAGGCTTCCTCCTGCAGCAGATGGGAACAGATGCAGAGACCCTCAGCCAGACATTATTCAGAGTGAGAGACCTTGGAACTCTCAATCCTAAATGGGATATCTCCATCAAATCCCTCCCCTCAGAGCTCAGGGAACCCTACATAAGAGGAGGCAGAAAGAGGGTAAGAGCCAGAGGGGAAGGAGGACACTAAGAAAACACGGCCCTCTGAATTAACATAGAGACTAAGGTGGAATGCACAGGGCCTACACGGGTATGTACCAGCTCCTTGGTGTATATATTATGGCTTCCACTTTAGTGTTTTTGTGGGACTCCTGAGTGTGTAAACAAGTGGGTCTTTGATTCTTGTGCCTTCTCTTGGGTTCTTTTTCTTCTGTTGGTTTGTCTTGTCCAACTTCAATGTGATAGTTTTTGTTTTATCCCATTACATATAATTTTGTTATATTTTGTCATATAAATGAATGAATGAAAACCTAGCTACTAAGATAAATGTTTACAACCAAACTGTTACTTATACCTTACTGGAAGAGGGAAAATCAGCTTTCTCTGACAGAGTGACAATGGGTCTATCCACTCCACAACAGGCCTCATGTTTAGGAGTAGTTGACCAACATATAATGGACTGCACAGTATTTGACTCTCTCTCTCTCTCTGTGTGTGTGTGTGTGTGTGTGTGTGTGTGTGTGTGTGTGTGCTTTTTTTGGTTGTTTTTGTTTTCCTCCCCCCATCTTGGGTATGGTTTTATTTGTCTTCTTGGTGTTGGGGAGGGGGGTTGTTGTTGTATTGGGTTTCTGTTTGATTTTTGAGAAATAACTAAAAGTTGGGTGGATAGAAATGGGACTGTCTCTTATACACATCTAGATGTGTATAAGAGACAGGGGACTGGAAGGACTTGGGGAAGGAGAAGAATATGATCAAAATATATTTAAATTTAAAAATTGTTTTAAATAATAATAAAAAACAAAGGCTTTAAGTCTTTTCATACCAGCATTCCTTAGCATATAAGCAACAAATTAGTTATCTTTGGGTTGTATTATGTTAGAATATTTGATTTTAGTAATTGCTGTTTGAGGTGCTGCCTTGAGTTTCATAAAATTAAAAAAAAAATCTTAAGGACAAAAACCAAGATTGGGTCCAATGAACCTTAATGAAATATGAACAGTAGACCCCCCTCCCCATTGAAAAACTCTCATGTTTTTTTTCATCATGCAAGCCTTTTAACCCTCTTAGTCATAAGGATCTCCTTCCAGGGAGCCACCTTAAATTACTTCTGTGGGGGCTGACATGACATCTGATAGACTTCATCGCTACTGTCCCAAGATGCCTTGAAGTAGTGTCCCTATGAAGGGACAATGTTTAGACTCTACAGTTTTGCATGTGCCTGACTGCCACATATGGAATGGAGACAGGGATGGGAAGTAAAGCCATGGGGGAGTCACACAGCCTTGAAAGAAATCAGGGAGGGAAGGGGCAGTTTATATTCTTCTTAGTCAACTGCCTCAAACAANTTAATGTTTATTTGAGAAAAGAATGGGCAAAATTGACAAGTTTGCCCATTATGCTGATCTCTTTTAAAAAATGTGTTAACTGCTTATGTGCTTTCTAAAGATACCAATTTTGTATATTTTGTATATTGTCCAGTTTATTACAAGTCAAAGGATATGATTGAACAAACCAGCTCCTCAAATTCAGTCAGACATTTTTTAATTTTAATTTCAGTAAGAGTCTAAAAATTAAGCTCTCAAGGTTTATGTAAGACTAAAGAAAGTAAGGCGTGACAAGGAATGCTGCTAGTACTATTTTGGTAGGTCAGAAGGCCTTAGGAGAAAAAACACAATGGCCTCAGCATAGAAAAAATAAAACTCACTGAGTGGCAACAAAGAATGAAGACAACATGGAGAGGTCCAATGCAGTGATAAAAAACCATTGTGTGTGTTACCGCCATCTAGAGAGACAGACCTGAGGCTGGGGTATGCAGAATTAAGGCTCCTCGGATTTCTGTAAGAAGGCTAAGTCCAAGTTAACACCATGGAATTTTGGAGGTAAGATTTAGAAAATGCCAAGATACCTAGTGTGGCAAAACCAGGAGTCAAATGGAAATGTTCAAGTTAATAAGTCAACCCTTTTCCATCCTTATACTGCTCTTCTGTCTGGTAACAGACATTTAAAAAATTAGAAAAATATTTTCCCACCCATGATCTCATTGGATCTTTTTGGCCTGCAAGACATTTGGACAAATATTAGATTCATTTCACAATAGCAAAAATTGGGTTGAGAGAGACTAGGTGAGCTACCATGTGCTGAGCCAGAAAGAAGTTCACAGCAGGTCTTGTAACTCCCGTGTACCAAATCCCTGNACATCTGACCCTCACTTGACTTTGCCTGATCTGACACTGAACTTACACACCCAGAACAAGTAGGAAAAACTAATTCCCAAATAGGAGCATTGAGGCATCCCAGGATAAATGAGTTCTGGGTGAAATGTATAGGAGTGGAGATGGGAATAGGATTTATTCTGAACAGAAGACAGTACTTCATAGAATGAGTGACCGTCAATGAGTCTACCTGCTTGACACCTGTCTCTTATACACATCTAGATGTGTATAAGAGACAGGTAGAAGGGAGAGCTACTAGAGAAAAAACATTGAAATGCCCCAGAAAAACACTCACAGAAAGTCAGCTATGCAAAATAATTAAGAGCACCCAGGAGGATAATGAGGGAAGGGCTACTTTAATGGTTTGGCTCTTATTGTTTCATGTTCAAATATAATGCAGTAGGGGGCAATGATAGGTTGAAATTGTCCATTAAGGTTAAATAATTAACATGAAGCCATCTAGGGTATTTATATTAATCATGTTAATAGTGACAATTTATACTGTCTCCAGCCTTTCATCTGAGATCAAAGTTTATTAAAAGCCCAAAATAAACTTTATAAACACTTATGAAAGTGGTATTAGAGCTGTTATGTAGATGCCTGAAATAAAAAAAAGATCAACTGAGGTATTTAATAGAACAGAACAAGCTCAAGACAGAACTAGTGCTGCGGCCTAGGGGCACGTCAACATTCACAAGCAACAAGAAATAGAGATCAAAGCTGCTTTATGAACTCTGTTTACCAATAAGTTTAGAGCAAATTCTGAATATGGTCCATGGAGGTCAGTCCCTCATTTCTCTCTACTTTTTTAAAGTAGCCTTGTTTAAGATAAGTGTAGAAACCAGTGACTAATGTTTTTCTTTTTTGTTCTTCCCCTTACTTTCTATGAGTCATAAGACAATTTGAAGAGTTCCATTGGCATACATTTACTTACTCTTGGACCAGTCACAGCAGAGAATACAGAATTGTCACTAATCAAGACACTTTGTTCTAGCTCCAGGTTTTGCCACACTCGTGAAGTCATGAGCTTCCTGGCATACAAACTATCCTTGTATAGATCAAGGATGCGTTACAAGGACTTTTAAGAACCAATCCAGTTTGAACATTTTCAAAAATGTGAGGACCCTGGCCCAGGAGCTGGTTGGCTGTACCTGTGTGGCAAGTGAAACATAGTAGAGACTAGGAAAGTATCTGATACACACTATTTCTTGATTAAACCAGTATAGAGTGCATGACAACAAATACTAACAGGGTGGACAATTCATGAATCTTTCATGTAGCTTCTGCCAGACTAAACCAGGCCAATATGAGGAAGGAGCTTTTATAATTTTACCAGTTCCATCCATTCACTACAAAAACAGAACAAAACAAAAAACAACAAGTATACATGAAATGAAGAGAACATTAATAACTCACCCAGGGTCATGTAACTGGCTATCATAGCAACTTGACCAGAACCTAGACTTTCTCCTGGTTAATCAGGTATTATTTTTACAAATCTGTACCCATCATTGAAAAACAAGGCAACTATCACCCAAAACTTGTCATTTTTCAGATACATACACGCAATGAAAATGCCCTAAATCAGGTTTTTAAAGCCCATTTCCAAAATGTACCTAAGATACTACTCCTACATATGAAATATTAAAAGTGTGATGTGATTTTTTTCTACCTGATTTGGGATCTAAAGTAAAAGCCTCACATACTACACAGCAAGTTTATCCAGATATGTTCTTTTAAAGAGAGAAGGCATTTCTTACGCATGGTACATTTTTCAGAAAGATGTTTTTACTTTGTTTTATAAAGTATATTTATAACTTTCACACTNTAAAGCAAGAGTGTTTTACCTCGAGAATGCAGTTTGTTACTGACAGTGTGCAGACCAGGACTAGAAAACACAAGCAAGGCATTTTGACAAGCAGCATGACCCCTTATTGACATCAAATAGCAAGCTGCCAGCCTGACCTCCAAACACTGCGCAGTTCCATAATGCTACTACCCTCCTCAATACTCCCTCTGTCTGCACTTTTATGAAAAACCTGACAAGGCTGTAAGAACATTTTTTTTTTCAAGCTGGAAGAAATCTTCTATTTTTAACTTGACCACCACCTCTTGCCATCAGGTTGTGACTATAAACAGGCCACTTGCTTTAGCAGTGTTACTGTACTTGACCATGAGCAGTCATCTTTTCAAGACTTTACTCTTTGAAGATGACCCCATTATTGGGAAAGACAAATATTTTAATACTAGCAAACACAGACCCCCAGCTTCTGTATTTGGGGAAAAGGTGGATGAAGGAGAATGTCTAGATTGTTTCCCTCAAGGTCCCTCATGAGAGATTCATGAGATATTTCCGTCTGCCCTCGATGCGAATGCACAGAAGGTGGACCAATGCTGGAGCAGTGGGAACCTTGGCAGGGCAAGCTGAGACNGGATTTGTGCAAAACCCTTTTCCGGTTTCAGTTTGAATGGGTTCCCAGGAAGTGTCAAGTCCAAACAAATCCAAAATTTTACAATGTGGCTCGGCCAAGACTGCTGAGATTCACCTGATTCTGGGTCAAAAGCGTACAGAGCACACTGCGTTTTATTTGGTGAAAATCCAATTGGACTGAACCTCTCAGGCAACTTCAATGAGAAGCTCATAGTCCTGGCAAAACCAAAAATGAACATGGCTTCATCTNTGGGTTTGAAACAGCAAGTTTGGGCTTTGTAAAGAGATAAAGGCAACTTTCACTTAGCTTCAAGGTCCTTGCAAATCCTGAGGAGAGGCACTGAAATAATTAACAGTTATCTGGCCTGATTCAGATTCCCATACTCAGGTCAGTGTTTCCTGGGCACAGTAGGGGCTCTTAATAAGAACATTAACTCATTGGTGACCATATACTCCCAAGTGTCTAGGGCACAATTCATCTTGTTAACAAAGAACGGCTCCTCTTCAACTGTTGAGCCTGCGGAGCTCTCTGCAAATGTCACCAATGGTGAATAATTACTGTAAGATTCAGGAAGCAAAGAAGGAAAGTCATATTAACTGGACACCCTGCCACACATAGGGAAAAGTAAGCATATATGGCAGTACATTACAATTTCCACAAGGACATAGAAAACACCCTTGCAAATTTGGTGTATGGACTGGACACCAATATTCAAAGTCATTAGGGTGTAATTCAAATATGTTACCCCTAATGACAGCAGGATGGATTTTTTAGGTCTTTGCAGAATTTCTAATGAGGCCACAGGGGTTTTAAAAATAATATTTCTCAACTTTCCAGTGAGGTTTATAATTTTTTGAATAGCTTTACATTAGAATTTATAACTATATATCCAAAAACAAGGTAGATTAGATGGTTTTAAACATTCAATAAGCAGACTGAATGCTGACCCACTGCAGCTTCATAATTGCATATCTGCTTTCAGTCAGTAGTTTTTCAAAAATTTAATTACTTTCTAAGGTAATCATTTAAATTATTTAGGTCCACAACACTAAGCACATACATAGGTTTTAATGTTGTTTAGATGTTTGCATCTTAAGTTTACGCAATCGCAAAAGGTCACATTTNAACAATGCTAGCATTTCCTCTGTGANTGTCAATGTCCATGTACATGTTACTATGTATGCACACACTAAGTGTGCATTTGTCTGTATGTGTGTGCTGTGTGCCATGTGAAGCCAGAGTGTAAAACTGGCTGTTTTCCAATTACTCCCAATCTTATTTTTTGAAATAATCTCTCTTAGCCTGGCTAGAAAATCCCAAGATTCCTATTTCCATCTCCNTTGCCATGGCCAGCGATTGACACAGATGTAGGAGATGAGAAGTTGGTTCCTTATGTTTATGCACCAAACACTTTACTAGCTGAGCCATCTATTCCTCATATATCAGTAGTGGCATTTTCAAGTAACACTATATATTACTCACTTCAACTTATTCAGTGAACTGTTTATCTCAGTAATACTTTAACACTATTTATTTGCTTAAAAATAAAAAAAATTGTTAAAAAAAGCAATTTTGGGAGAGACAACAAAAACTAAGTTTGATACCTTAAAAAAAGAATGGAGGTAGTGTTTGAAGGTAAATGGAGTTATTCCCAGAAGTCATAAGTTATTAAAGGAAAATTCCAGTGCTAGGGGTACACTACCTCCCTACCTGTTGTTGACTATGAGGCCCTAAAACAATACAGGCAATTTCTGCTGCAGTTGACTGCCTACCAGAACTAGGTAAGACTCTATTGCTGAAGATGCTGCACACCTTGATCACAGGACACGGTGAAAGTGAGCTGGAATTGGGGAGGAAGTTTCCTTCCTCATAGGAAACCCTCATAGTGCTCCATAAGGTGCTATTTGGACTTCTGANGAAACACTGTCATCAAGTCTTATTCAGCTGTGTGCCCTGTGTGCAACGGTACCAAATGAATGTAGAAGATGCATTTATTGGCACAAGACTGCCAAGCCTGTTCAGAGAGTAACTAACTGCTTTCTCACTGGGTTTGATGACTTCTTCACAGAGGGTTTTCAGCTCTTGAACTGTGAGTCTAGTCAAAAGCCAATGGCTCAGAGTACATAAGCCTTAGTGAGCAAACCACGGCTGCTGTTTTATTCATGGACACAGTATGGCTGTCAAACTGCCTTCTTATACCTGTGTTGACATACATAAGATAGTGCTGTTGTCAACTTCGGTCAAAGAAGCTTCTTTCTGCACTGGCCAGCGGTGACTACAGAAACTTACAATTAACCAATGACTACTGCATGTCCACCTCTACACGGAACATCTATATCCTCCTCTCCAAGGCTCAGGAAACATCATGGAAGAAGGGGCAAAAGGAATNCAAGAGATGAAAGAAGTGTGAATTGGAAGTATGGAATGCTGACTTCCAGAAATGACATTAACTGCACAAGGTCTGTACAAGATTGGGCCCATCAACAGCTTGTCATGGAGTAGGGAGGTCCTCATGGAGCCCCACTCTTTCCCAAGCATTTATAAGTGGTTAACAGTTGACACAGCCACTTAAGGAGCTCATGTTCTTGAAAATGACAGAAAGGAAAGTAATTTGGATATCAAGAAAACACATAAAATGCCACAACTGGCAATGTGCAAAGTGAAAGACCTTGGAACACCCAGTCCTAAATGGAGTAGCTCCATCAAACTCCTCCCCTGAAAGCTCAGAAAACCCTGTGAAAAAGGAAAATGCAAGACTGTAAGCGAGTGGGGATGGAAGACACCAAGGAAATAAGGCTTTCTATACACAACAAGACTGAGACATGTATGAACTCACAGCGACCGTTATCAGCATACACAAGGCCTGCACAGGTCTAGGCCAGATGGTGTCCCAGAACTGAAAGAAGTGGATANCTTCCCCCACCTGTAACCCAGAAGCTATCAACAATTGATAACTACTTGTAAGAGAAAAGTTCTAGTTTTCTACAGGAGTCTAACTGAGTATATTAACTACACTTAAGGACAGGCCCCATGCCTAGCAATAGATGGCCAACACTAAATGAACTCAATAGTATTTTTGGAGACTTTTTTTTTCTCTTTATTTTTGTCTCACAATGGTTTGTCTGGGCATTTTTTAAAGTTTTACTAGTCTTTTGTTTATATATACTATGGCTTCTGATTTTGAGTTTTTATGGGTTTTCTGTATGTTTCTACATCCCTATTTGCTTCTTGTGCTTTTTATTTGGTTTTACTCCTACTTGTTTGTTTTGTCCTATATTGGTTTTTTTTTTTATTTGCCTGTGTTCTAAAGAGAAAGGTGTGGGTTGGATGGATGGGGAGTTGGGGAGGATCTGGAAGGAGATGAAGAAGGTGAAATCATGATCAGATTGTATTATATTAAAAAAAAATCTGAAAGTAGAAGGGGAATAGTTAGAATGAGGAAGGGGATAAGATATAGTGGAAGGGACAGGGTATTGGGATAAATTATTAAAATATGGCAAGTATACATATGAAAACACCATAATGAAATCTATTATTATGTGTAATCAATGTATGCTAATGGGAGAAATTAAAAAGTTGGAAGTTACACAAAACTAATGAAGTAAGACAAAGCCTTATCCTTAAGAAAACCTACTGGTTTATAAGCTAATAAAAACATAATTAAAACTATGAGTTTGAACAGAGTCACACTGCATAGGTGGACACAGACGACAAGGATGCCCCAGAAGATAATTTGTTCAATGACAATCTCAGAGCCAGGCATGGTTTACCTCCCTACAAGTTAGTAGGGAGGTCCTAGAAGCACTCAAACAAGCCCAGCTATTACCATTCCCTTGGTTGCCACCATAACCAGANGGTAAGATTCTATTGCTGAATACAATATGGGTTGTTGGACACAGAAAGATCAACTATGAACTTTCCCTGCTGACTAGCTTTCAGAGTGCTGGAAAGCACTATGCAGGTTGCTAGGAGAGAAAAGATGTCAGTGGTCTTACCCATCACTGAATCTTGCAAGCTACAACACAGACAACAAAGGAAAAATGTGCCCACCTGTGCAGGTGGCATAATGTGTATGTGAGTAACTGACCTATTTCTGATTGGATATGAAATCTACTCTATAGGAGGAATTTCATGCCTGATACTGTAAATCTGATCAAAAGCCTATGACTAGAGAGATTGTAGGCCTTACAAAGGAGCCTGTTCCTGCTATTTTGCTAAATGGCCATGCAGTCAAACTGCATTCGAAAGATTTTTTTCACACCCAAAGAGTTATGTTATTCTCAACCTTTGTCAGAAGAGCTTCTTGCAGTGGACACAGTCAGTGGAGAGAATCACAACTGGTCTAAGTGCTCAGAATTAGNGATTATAACAGTCAGCTCTCAGCTGTATACAGAGCATTTTACCAACCTCCACTTTCCACAGAACACTGGACCAGGGAAGGGAAAGAAGAAAGAAAAGGAGGAGGGGGAAGAGAGTGGTGAAATGCTGTCTTCTGGACACGACACGGCTAGTGCACACTNGAGAGCACAGAGCAGGTGGTTAGCTGCACCAGATCAAGCCAGTTAAAACGCCAGCATGATGGGGGAGGGGCACCCAAGGCTCCCATCCCTAGCTGAGGAGCCACTGCAGCTGAGGGCTGCTAGTGGGACAGTACTTTTCTTTCAGGTTCTAGCCACTGGTATTGTTTATGCTAAATGGATGGACCCACACCTAAGCAGACATGGGCAGCATGAATTGGACTCAGTGGCATTTATTTATTTATTTATTTATTTATTTATTTATTTATTTATTTAACAAAAAGTAAAGGCAAAGTTTAGAGAGAGCTCTGCTAGAGGCCCGGGAGGGTGTTGATGGGGAAAGTGGAAGGTGGATGTGATGATCAACACACACTCACATGAAAGGTGTGATCAACATACACTCATATGAAAAGTGTGATCAACACACACTCACATGAAAGGTGTCATCAACACACACTCACATGAAA
>LZPO01028430.1:0-12172 GCA_001675575.1 Neotoma lepida | reverse complement strand
ATGAAAGGTGTCATCAACACACACTCACATGAAAGGTGTCATCAACACACACTCACATGAAAGGTGTGATCAGCATATGGTCATATGAAATTTTCAAAGGCTGAAAAAATTTTAAAAGAAAACATGAAAAATACTAATTTTGTCACTGCTCCTTTCCTTTACATTTCTAATAATTTTTCTTAGAGTCCACTACTAATATATTTGTTACTCTGTCACACAGAAACAAACTACATTCTAAAATTTTTGATGACCACAAACTCTAAGTGGATACTACATATTTTTTGTGAGCTAGATTATTATTTTATTTAAGAAATTTTAAGAAAACGTCTTACATATGAAATGGTAGCAAAAAGAAGAAGAAATCAAAGTGTATCACTTGATGGAATGAGAATAGCACCATTTCCCTGCACCCAATTAACCTGTGTATTTGGGAGCAAAGGCTGAGTCTGTTTCAGTAAGTCAGGGTTCCACTGTATTTCTTCTTATTTTGTTTCCATAGATTTAATCATTGAGGAATTTTGTTCACATAAAAGCACATGGAAATGAAAGCAGTGTTCTCATATCCACCGTATTCTCTTGACTGTCTTTCTATTTTTATGATAATTACTATATAGTGATCTGTCATCCAAATTAAATATGATGATTTATCTGTTTGATTAAATTCCCTTTTGACTTCATTGAAAGCAAAGGTCTGGAAAGCACTTGATGAACCGAAGGACTATAGTGTGGTTACTAAGCATTCACTTTCTGGTTTGGAGAGGTATATGGAAGACGCTTACTGTACACTTCTCTGTCGGCACTCTCAAGTGCCCGAAGCACTTGCTGTCAGAGAGGAGGCTTTTTGAAAGCTACGGCAGCCTGTTCACGCAGCCCAGTGTAGAAAAAGTACATGTAGAGCTGAGGCTGGGAAAGGCAATTCTCTTTATATTGTTTGTGCCTGAAACTCCTTGGAAGAGCTTTGCATGTCCAGGGGAGCATGTTACCCCAGCAGGGAGTCACACTGTATTGCACTAGCTATCTTTGGCCATCACTGTTGGGGGTGGTAATAATCATTTTGAAGTAAAAACAAAACAAAAACCTAAGTTCTGATAACATGTTTCAGTTCTCTTTGTTTTTGGTAAAATATACCATGGACGAAAAACATGGGTACAATATATACGTACAGGTTAACGAAAGTGACAATTCTTTGTAGTTTTAATTATCATTTGCCTAATTACTAATGAAGAGGAGCATCTTAAGGAGTCTACCTAATCTATCAGCATGGTGAATTACATTGGTGAATTTTCTAATGCTAAACCAANCCATATTCCAGGAATAACTTCAAATTATTCATGATTATGCTTTTTAAATAAATCTGTATATAAAACATTAAAAATTTATTTTTCTAATAATTTGGTACATTAATTTTGTATACAAGGTAATAATTGAAAAGACATCAATTTTCTTTATTTACACTCTGTTTGGTTTTGCAATAAAATCATGAGGCTCATAACATGAGCTGAGCACCTGTCTTCTTCCTTAGTCTAGGGAAAAGTTTTAAGTTTTCAACAAAACTTAACTCCTTCTGCAACACTTGGGAAGTTTAATCTAAAATTATTCCAGGTTGGTGATCCTTTGGGAGAAATTTTTCATTAAGACTGTGAATTAAGTATAATTCACAGAATTCAGTCANGGGTTTATTTATTAAATTTAATCTTCGTCTTAGAGATTATGCTTTCTAGGAATGTGGTCACTTTCCCCGATATTCCAGTTATACCTTACACAGCACTCTGGTTTCTGTGGAAATTCTCCAGCATCTGTGGTTGTGTCTTCACTTAGGAGCAACAATGGTCGCTCGCACCAAGGCAGGCTGATCAAAGCAAATCTGCGGTTCAGGTCACCAACATCACTTCCCCAGCCCCACTGCATGATGTTTTTTTTTCCAGTTCATTAATTTCTAGTCCTTTCCTTATTTCTTATTTTTCTTTGATTTCTCTACATTATCTTCTTCACCTTAATTTGGATTTTCATCCCTTCTTTTTTATGTAAGCATCTAAGTACCTAAATTTCTCCCTAAGCATCATTTCTGCTAATCTGGCACACTTAAACACATCATTATCATCCCAGCCTATACATTACAAGCCCCACTACAATTTATGCTTTGAATTGTGGGCTCTTTGGAAGTTTGTTTTGAAATTTCCAAATGTCTACTGTTTGTACAGTTATTTTTTTTAAAACCTTAGAGGTATGTATGGCTGCGCCATTAAATTCTGGCCCAGGCATATGAACAGACCTGTGTATGCAACTTTCAAATATCATTAAATGAACTATACATCCTTTTATCTCTTTATTTTCCTTTTATTAGTTATAATGCAGTCATAATGACCACAAATGGACCAGGCAGGAACACATGGAGGCAGACAGAGCCAAAAAGATGAGCCTGGGTTCCAAGATTTGGCTATGGCATCATCCTTCCAAGTACTCATGCTTGAACTGCTACTAGAAATGAATTTTATCTTAATGAATCCATACTATTTATTATATGGGGATGTCTGGGGTACTACAGTCATGCCAAGTTTCAATAACAGAATATGAGAATCTAAAGTATCAAGGTGTTCATTAAAATAACAATAAAGGGAGATTTGTCAAATATGTGAAAAATGAACTTAAGATCCAAGTGGAATTGCTGTAAATTCCCTTTCACTTCCTTGTTTTCTCACTCGTTTCTCTACTTCCTCTTGGCCTTAACTTCCACTTACTGACTCTGGAGTCCTTCGTCAGAACAGTGACATCATTGAGAGCTCCCAATCCTTCATTTTTTTCAAGCATATTTCCAAAGCTGGTTTTCACCCAAGATGCTCCCTCCCATCTTTATTTACAGTCTCTCACTGCCCACACCACTCTGTCAGTGGCAGGGTGACGGCATCCTATGTCTTCATACTGCATTTCAAACTACAGGCAAGGGCATAACAGCCATTAACAGCTCTATATGGAATAAAAAAAAAAAGTTTACTACTCCTTGGCTCCCAATATTCATCCCCAAGGAAAAGCTAGAATTCCTCCCAAGGATGTCTCAGCATCCAGTGCCAACCAGTAGAAACTGATTCCCAAAAGGAAGTCACTAGGACTTCTGGTGTAACAGATCAAGCCCATAGTCTTTGGTTTGCATTTCACAACCCCAAACTGTTAACTATTACCAGGACAAACTGTTACCTATGTCAAAGGCTGTATATTCAATCTAATCTGAGAAATTATGAAAGGCTTTGAAAGAAAACCACAGCCAGGTGTTTCAGTAGTTTTTGCTGAGCAAATCCCTTCTGGATTTTCCGACCCCACCAGATCGCTACACCTGGCCTCCACCTGGCACTGCTGTTGGGTTTGTATAATACCCAGCTGTAGACAACTGAAGCAAATGGTTCCCGTTACAGATGACTAATGTTGTCTAGTTTCAATTGATTTCATTTTCTACTATGGAAGAAACCAACTCACTTAGGATCCCCCTAGTGCCACCCCCATCCCTTCTCCCCCCACCCTGTAGTTCTTTGTGCTTTTGAATCAGTTAAATATCCTGAGCATGCCATCATTAAACAGTTAAATAAGCACATTTTACAGGAGCTCATTTTATAATTACATGAGAATCATGATATCAGTGGTCTTAAGAGCATTAGCCTGACCAACACTATGCTCATTTCTATTACATCCTCAATCTGGAATGCCTCCTTTGGCTCTTTCTGCACGACACTACCGAACTCTTCATATTTCACAGATAATTCTCTCCTCCTCATCATGTCTTCAAAAGACAAAACATGTAATTTTTATGATGTGCCCAGACACAATGCTGCTCTAATTTATCCTACCTATTTTCCCTTTGTAACAGCTGCTGTAGTGTGCACTCTCTCTCCCACTCAAGTGCTGTTAGCAGTCCATTTACCTCACAGCAGTAACTCACTTACATGTAAGTGACATCTCTCCTTAACCTGACTACAAGTTCCTTACAGGCACTGATCACAACTTATTTTCCTTTTTTCCACCTTCAGTCAACACAGTACCTTGAGGGCGCCCAGAAAACACAAACGTCTCATATTACCACTGCCTATGAGCTGGGACTTTTAATCCAAAATTTCCCTCGGGTAACCACTTATCTTAAATTTGGGAGATCAACTTGCCATATTTTGGCTGAAGGGGTTTCCTTTTCAGGAAAACTCAAGGTAGACAGGGAAAATGGTTCGTGCTCAGTAAAACATCAAATAGTGTATGGTACTATCTGGAAAGACCCAGAAATTAATTAAAGTACTTCTGAAAAATTTTTCCCCTCAACTACTGGACTGATAATATTTATGCTTAGTTTGCTATGTACAGTCTTGCACAAGAGTTGGATACATAGAGTTCAACATTTTTAATCCAATGCATATTTACTGAATGTGAAAATTTTGACAAATCCTGGGNATTAACTTACAAAGGAAGTATAATTTGAAATCCAAGGAGCTTGTCTGATAGTGAGTAAGATGGGGGAAATTTGAGTTAGAATGGACACAGAGGCACAGAGATCAATGGTGGCAACTGTCTAGTGACATCACGGGATGATGAAGAAGCACCCCGCTTTTGGGTGTTACAACTACATGAACACTTAAAATAATCAATCACTAGTACCCCTAAGGGAATGATGAAACGCAAAGTGACTTTTGCTCCCATAACACACGCCCTGCATGTGATTCCTTCTGTGACCTTCAGAACCATAGCCAAGTGTGGGACAGCAATATGTGCCGATGCTCTAGAGTCTGAATTATGAGAGGATAATAAATGATTTAAATTGCTTTCAGCATATTTGATTTTATGAACTATAAAATATCTTATCAGTTGAAGAGCCTACCAAGTGAATTAAATTCTACTTCTTATAATGCCATATGAAGTCAAAGGACTTCACAATATTTAAGCATTAACATTATCACCAAGCATTTTAATTTTTATGGTTTTACTTATGATAATTATTTTTGAGAAAACTGTTACCGTACCAACCCCAGTCCATTTAATCATTTTTATTTTTCTCATGATGACTTTTAATTTTTACATTTGGTTCCAGGGGAACCCTTGGAAAAGGCCTTTAAGATTCTACTGCATGATACTTCATTAGGAAAGAAAGATATTAGGTATAGAGAAAGACCAACAAATACAAAGAAACGAGAAAGAGTTTGCATTGATGTAACTTAAAGTTTTGGATATCATACTGATAAAATTCTGATGTTTAAATAAAAAATAACATTNGATTACAATGACAATGACAACCCAACACTAGGTTTTAATGTTTTTCCAAGGTTTTCCCTTCTCTGATATCTAGACTTGCTAAAATTATTGTAGTTTTAGCCATTTTTACAGATGCAGAGTCACAAAAGATACACTTTTCTAGATGTGTATAAATGGTACTTTGTGCTCTCAGTCTGTCTACAATCCACACATTGTCATTTTGCTCATGTTTTTGAAGAGAATATTTAAGTCATAAGTGTGTTGGCAAAACACTCCTAAAACTAAGAAAAATGTGGAGGAAAACACTGTTCTCCCCTGATGCTGTCACACTGAAAGGGGGAGGTGAGTGAACTTTTTGAGAGGTCCAGTTACATCAAAGGAAGAAATTACTGAATCTGGACAATGCCACTTGATAAATAGGTCCATTTATTTCTATTTCTTAAACTTAAGATACAGAAACTTTACTTACTAGCTTTATTGCTTAAAGGAGTTTTATTCCTTCCTGTACATTAAAAATTTACCAAAAGAAAAATCACCACTGTTCCCAAGATACTGTTAGTATTTTGTGTAGTTTCTTAATGACTGTTTAATGTAAAAATATGCATTTCCAGTATCTGCATCAAAGTTTTATACAATGCTATACTTTCCCCACACACAACAGCATGGCAATCTTTACTTCTTCAAATATGTCTTTTTATTGCTGCATAATATTTTGCCATAAAGTAGTATTATAATTTATTCTACTGTTTTGCTGACTTCCTTTTATTTAAGGTGGTGCCGGAGACTGAACCCAGGGTCTTGTACATGCCAGGCAAGCACTTTACCANTGAGCTTACACCCACAGCCCTGTTTTTCTGATTTACATGGCTACTGTGAAAAAATACTTATCAAAGTAAAACAGCCATATTTTTTAAACCTGGAAAAGCAAAAAACAAATCACAAAACCTAATTCTTATCTAACAAGTGCCTGATGTGGGTATTCTCACTCTTCTATTTCTTAGGGATATAAGGCATCACTGAAGAACACAGGAATTTGTTTCTTGAATTAGTTTTCATTTGAAATGATAACATAAGCCTCTTCTCTGATGACCACAGCATGGTGGATTACAATGCTGTACTTCACCTATTTACTTCGACTATAGATATGTTGGTTTCTCTCTTATATTTTAAAATTAATCATTTTTCTAATAAATAAATGCAATCACGTAGTGTTTATAGATAGGTTCTTAAAATGATTCTCAATACTAGATTTCTTCAAGTAAGACTGTCAGAAAAGGGCTAATGAGGTTTTATCATTCTTTTTTGGATAATGGTGAAAACAATATGTTAAAAACTTGGACTTCAAAATGCTTGCCAACCAACCTTTGCAGTGATGGTGAAATNAAGAAAAAACAAGCAAGGTATGGATCATATTTATACTAATCCTGTTTTCCACAGAGTAGCTCATCTTAGCATGTCCATTCTGAGACAGCTGCATTCTTTTCCATACATTCACACTTTTATTTTGAAAGTTTTCAACAGAAAAGTCAACATTCACATACCTTTTATAGGCACAGTTTAGCGTCTTCCCCACTTTGAATCTTAGTGGTAGTTTTAGAAATAGTTTCTTGAACTGCTTCCTTTGGTGGGCTCTGAAATCCACATCAGAGAGCAGTAATTCTGATACAAGAAGGAAAATGCCCCCACTTACCGTTTCTAATGCCTTTACACGGTCCTGCAAATGAAGCACAGTACAGAATTATTAAAGCAAAGCTGTAAGCTGACTTTATTTGCAGGTTTTTCTGTCTACCTGCTATTAGCAAAATATTATTTTAAAAATATAAAAACTGAAAACTCCTTACTTAGGTAATCTCAGCAACAGAAAAATAGCAGGAAAGAAACACAATACCTTTTCTTCTTGCACCTACTGATGGACAGGACCCCAGGGCTTAATTTAATAGAAAAATGTGATGAATTCAGATCCAGTTACTGAGAGGAATAGTTCATATCACTACTGTACTGTCAAAATTATCCCCTTCAGGATATATAAGTGTGAATAGGGGAATCCCAGCTGGGTAGTAGCAGTGGCATGCAAAAGACACTAGCACATACACTAGCCTCATTAGGCAAACCTTGAAGTGTGTGATCTAGTAAAATTTAGATTTAACTTCAACAGTTAAAAGTCAGACACAAATTCTGAATGAGAAAGGTTCATATGCAGCCGAGGGCCCTGCTATACAGTTGCTCTAGAGTAACAATAGAACCTGGCTTATAGAAATACTGGCTTTAAAGGAGTCACAGACAACATTACTTCCTTAACAAGGCAGACGACTGAGGAAAAAAATTGTTCTGAAATCAATAACTACAATTGCAACTCTTTCTAGAGGTGAAAGGTACAAACTGGACATATTCACCAAGTTCAAAAACTGGATCTGAGAGGAAGCTAAGTCTGAAGCTCAAGATGGAATGTCAGATTTTCCAAGGGCTGGAGGCCATGTGTCGTTCTTCTGTTATTTGAGCAACTGGAGGGAATCTATGGAGTTGGGAATCTTTTCCTTTAATAAGATTGACTCACATTCTTTCAGCCTCACCAGACTGAGGGCTGTTCTCTCAGGAGTTCTATAAGTAGACCCCAGTCTTCACACTGAGAAACTGAGCTGAACAGCCTGTAAACATTTGGCTATGAGGGCACAAGTCAGCATATCAACACCATATATTATGGAAGGCAATCAAAAGCTGGCTGCTGAGCAACACAATTTGTTTAATTACAGTTTATTGGTATACTTGGTAGGACTTCTCCTTGCCACCATGGTTTTCATAAATCAGTATTCCATGGTGACTTACGGAGTGTCATGTTTGAGTGTTGTCACAAATGCATATGGCACCTCAAAGGGTCTCTGCTCTGCTGCTACCAGACTTCCTATTCACAGCAAACCTAGAGCATCACCATTCAGCAATGCTTCACTATCCTGTGCAGACTGAGCAGACAGCAGCCATAGCCACTTTATATGAACCACTGCGTAGGGAACCCTTACATGGACTTAAAGTTTCCCCCATCCCATGCCCTGTGGGCTGATAAGATTTAAGGTTACTAAATTGTAAGAAAACAATAAGGAAATTCATATAATGTCAAAACAGAAGAGCTTAATTTCCATCTGCTTTAATTTTGATTATACTCATGGCAAAGATAACATTCGATTTATTCTATGTCTGTCTGAATTCTATCCATCTGTTTAAATCCTTATCACACTTATGGCAAAGATAATCTGATTTATACTATATGTCTGAATTCTATCTAAATATTTGTATGACTTATGAACATGAGCCTAGTCTATAGAACTATAAAAAACAGTCAAATAACTCCATCTGTTTAAAATATAAAGGCCAATGAGCACAGCATCCACTGTGGCTTATACTAAAGCCTACTTGTCTACAGTCAACTTTCTTCCCAAGTGGTAATGGAATCAGGATGCAATGGAAAATTAATGCAAACAAACAAATAAATAAATAAAAGAGCCAGGAGGAGCCTGTGAGGTGGCTTATAGGTAGTGCTTGCCAAGAAGCCTGATCACCTGAGTCTGAGCTCTGGGAAACACACATTAGAATGAGACAGTCAACTCCTAGGTGTCATCCTCGGACATTTAGGGGTATGCCCCCACCCACCCATAAATAAATAAAATGTAAGTGGGTTTTTTAAATGAGGACATTAAGGAAATAGGAAGTTCTTATTAACCTAAATTTTATTAACTCAAGTTGTCAAGCAACAACAGCAGCAGCTAGTAAGAGTTCAGTCATTGCTCACACAAGCGAGCATGGTCGAAACCACATTGTTTTAAAGTCTTAATTGTAGGACATAAGTAAGACAATCCTTATCTTTTTAAATTAAGGTAATTTAAAAACTTATGAAGGTAGAAAACCATAACTGGCCACAAATGCAACAACTGCTGTATTGAGACCTTCACTGGTGAGCTGTTCTTTCTTTTTCTCTTTGAATTGCCAGACTTTGTTGCCATTGATTTTATCTTCAAGCTCCACCTGTAGGCTCCACAGCCTTTAAAATCCTTATTTTTAAGACTAAACTCTGAAAAGAATAGTAACATTAAAGGTGTAGTTAAAGGTTGAAGGCTCAGGGAGAAAAGACAACCTCCACAGTGATGAAGATACTGTCATGGTAACCAAATTATTTTAGGTGATGCATTAGTGACTTTATAGTCATAGATTTGAATATCTACTGAAAATAAATCTAAGGAAAATGAACATTGTATATAACACACATACACACAATTTTATATGGGTTTTTAAGACAATGGCAGACTCTCCAAAGTTATCTAAGGATCTCCAGTTCTTTTACTTCATATAAAAACATCTAAAATAAACTGTAGGAATAGTATACAAATAAATTATAGAATTAAACAAATCTACTTCTCCTTTAGGAAATATTTCCAGATAACTAACACTAGGAGCAAAGAGAACAGAAACGATTAAAACCAATACAGAGGCAAAAATATGAATCTCTGAGGGAATGTAAGATTAAACAACAATATCAAAATAGAAATCCAAGAGAAAGTTCCTTCAAATATTTTGAAGAAACAAAAGTTTAGGGAGGATAAAGTCTACAGTGTTATCATTGGGATGTTTTGTGATTAGATAATTCATTCTCCACCGTTCTTTAATTATAAGGCAAAGTTTAAGAAACATCTACAGTGGCAACAAATAATGATTTAAATATATACAGGATTCCCATGGAGCTGGACAGTCACTGGCTTAAATGTGCAGAGCTAACAGTTATTCTCACACGTGACCATCATAAACTATCTAGTGAGAATAATGCAGGGAGACACTGTGTTCTAATTTATTCTGGGCTTGACAGGCCATGTAGACAGAGCTACATTTGGGAGGAAGCTTACAGCATGCATACTGTTAAAATGGATTTCAACTTTTTTAGGATGAGGTGAATACTCCACCGAGAACCATAAATATTCATTTACTGATGGTCACAATGGAGTGTTCATAAAAATTCCAGAATGAGCTGAGGCAAATTCATTAACATCACTGCAGATGGGAAAGGACTGTCGGCCAGGGTGGAAATGAGCATGGAATGGATTGTTGGTATCTGAACGTCAGATCACTAACAGTTCACTTGAATCAGCTGAACCAATCAATTAGACACACTGAATTAGCTATCACATTTAAGAGATGAATTAGAAGCTTACAGATTAGAATATTAAGAATTATTTTGCTGTAGAAAAGGACAGTTGAACTCTAGTACCCTCATCACAATCACATAGCATTTTTAGAGAAGGACTTTAAAAGTATTATGAACATAGGAGAAAACACTGGCATACATACATAAGATGAATCTGTTTTTTCCAAGTCAAAGCTCTACAAGTAAAATAATTTTGTTATCCTCCTTGAAACAGAAGGATTATAATGGATATATGCCTTTTAAAAAGAAAATTCCACAGTGAGGACATCTTCCCACTAAAAGCAAACAGCCTATTCTAGAAGGAAACCACTCAGCTTCACCCCAAATACCACTACACCGTGCTCCTCTTGTCAATCCCAATGCTTCTGTGTGTGTATGTACATGTGTGCCTGTGTGTGTGCACGTGGAGAGCAGGAATCAATGCTGGGCATCTTCCTCAATCACTTTTTACCTTAGTTTTTGAGGTAGGGTCTCTCACAGAATCTGGAACTCAACTATTTGGCTCAATTAACTACTCAGCAAGCCTGAAGGATCCTCTTTTCTCCAGCTCCCCAATCACTTTGATTACACTCATATACTAAAATGCCCAACTGTATAAGTTGGGATGGAAATCATGTCCTCATGCCTGCACAGCAGGCACATTACCAACTGAGCCATCTCACCAGGCCCAATGTCAACTATATCTGGTGGACAATCATGCTGTATCTGCATGGCTTTAATAAAGGATATATGTATGGAACAAAATGTAAGCGCTATATACATTTTTCCTTCTAGGCATTTCCTCACAGTAAACAGTTGCATTTAATAGTTAGCCACAGTTTAATAACTAAAAAAAGTATAAATAACCTCATATTCTTTCCCAAATGTCAAGATAGTACAAAGAAAGGAAGAACAAAGCTTTAATTGACTATTACCAATAATATAAGCATTTCCTAGAGGGATTTCAAATAAACTGAAATAAAATGAAGCTTAAAAAACACAATCTCAACACAGCAACATCAAAAAACCCTTTACAATATAGCATAAATTAGTTCTGAATATTCTATATGCATGCAATTATGATCTATCCATGAAATGGCATGCTCCCTTTCAATAGTCAAACAAAGTTACCCTAGACTCTCTTGAGGATGAATGGTATTAGAGAAGTTTGAACTGGTGTGTCAATCATCCAATATGCAATTTACCCATCAATAGGTACTAAACATTTACTGTTACCTCATTACACTAGGTATTATGAGTATATTTCTTATTTCATTGGCTACTTTTGTGCTTTTTGCAAACTAACCTACTTTATGGTCCAAAACAACAAATCAGAACTAATGAAAGAAATGAAAAAAACCACAAGTGAAGGTTTTATCTTAAAACACTGTCACTAAATGACCAAACAGACTTACCAAAAGAAGCAAGTGAGGGACATGTCAAATACTGGCCTAGATATAGTATCTAATAATTCTCCCTGTTATCTGGCCTGGTGTTGCAAGTGTCTGAGATGCAGAGACAATCACAGGATTTAAAAGTAGACTCAAAGTACCTCTTCCACTATTCCAGTACGTTCTCTTGGGTAGGATATTACTGTTGCTAACTAAGAAGGAGCCTGCAGCTGTCTTCTGTGCCTTCCTTCTGCTTCGCTCTCAGATTAGCACTTAGGTTTGTGGTTTTACTTGTTATGAGGTCATTACTGATCATGACAAGTCAGTTGGCTGTTCAGGAGAGGGTGGCATTGTAGTCTCACAAGGATGGTATGCAATTTTGTATCTACTCTTAAGG
>LZPO01028429.1:7728-24654 GCA_001675575.1 Neotoma lepida | reverse complement strand
TTTTCTTGTTCTTACATCCTCTTGTAATGTCAGCTAAATCAGTGTCTGTAAAATTCAACCTATATTTTTATAGTTTCAAAAGTAGAGACATTCATATGTAGCGGTAACTAATTGTGAAGTGTTAACCCAGATTTTTGCAATTTGCAAGTGTGAGTTTGGGTTTGACTAAGTCCTCAGCACAGAGATGCCTAAACCTGGCTAGCAACGCATGAAGGTTTGGAGTTCACACTGCCCACTTATGTGACAATTAGCACACACTGTTTTAGAAGTCATTGAAGTAAGAACTAGATAAATGGGAGATTTATCTCCCTGTCATGTACTGCTTAGAAGAGGGACACGGGGTGTTGAATTGCAGTGAACAATTAAGCAGACTTTAAAATTAAGTCCTTAGACTTTAAAATTAAGCAGTACTCCCAGTACTGCTCTGTTGTGGCTTCACCAGACCCCAAAAGAATGCTGTTTCTGTTTATTTGTTTGCCTCTCCACAATTTCCCGAGTCATCACTTTTTTTGTGAACCAAGTGTTTGAGGTTGATGATGCTGATGGAGCCCTTACAGAGAGGAAGAGGTTCATCTCCACCAGGAAAAGCCTTTGTAGTTCAACTTTTAAAATTCCAGATCATTTGGCTGTTAGTGTTCTGTTTTTCTGTGCTTTTGTGGGGGAAGTTACACTGCCTTCTGTTAGCCTTTAGGAAGAAGCCTCTTTTAAGTCAGGGGAGCATTTGAAGAAACCATCTCTAGCCTATATGAAGCTCTTAGTAGCTTACCTGGCCCTGCTTGGGTCTTATAGTTTGGCAATTAAGATGTATACGCAGTGTTCTCAAAGATTTATTGTTCTTGGTGTTAGCCTTATGATAAGTCATATTTAAATTTCATTCTAATGGGGTCATTATATACTGTGTGGTGTTTATTCTTGAAGGGTTTGGGAAAAAGCATATGTTTGAGCATAATGAATTACAAATGTTCTTTANTGATAATTGATTATTGACAGTTTCAAAATGGAAACTTTGATAGCATTTATTTTTCCTTCAGAAGCATTTTCCACCCCTTTACATAAAATATGAGCCTTTGTCATTAAGAGTTCCTAATCGGACTCCGTAGCATCTCTTTGATTCAAAGTGGTGGTGTAGTTTATACAAGACTTACTTTATGTACTGCTGTTGGGATGGTGAGGAACAAAAGGGCAAAAAGATTAAATATTCTAGCATTTAAACCCATTGTAGGTCAACACTCCATAAATGACTGTTCAGAACCTCTGAAAATGGTCTGAAGTGGGATTTGGAAAACTAGAAAAACCTTGCTTTTTTTTTCTGATTTTCTTTTTTTATTCATATCCATAAACAAGAGCTATGTGTCAGTTTTTGCTTTGCATTTTAGCAGGCTTTACACACTAAGTGGCATTGTGAAAAATGAAGATACTACATAGAAGTCACATAGTAACAGTTACTGAGTTAGGTAATCTGAGGATTTTAGAAGGAAAAGAAAGCTCAGGTATCTTCCAGACCACTTATGTAAGTTGATAGATGAAGGCCGCTGCTCTGAAGTGTTTCAACCTTGCTCAGCAGAACTAGTGAGTGCAGAATGGAGATGGGAGCGTGGGCTGCCTGAGTGCCCACCCACTCACCGTTCTTTCCACCACAGGGTGACTGTCTCTTACCCAAAATGCTGGGACCCAGAAATGTTTCCGATTTCAGACTACTTTGAATTGTGGAATATTTGCATCTCCAGGATAATACAGCATGGGGGTGGGAACCAAATCTCAATGTTCAGTTCACCTGTGTTTCTTAGGTACCTCATTCACACACACAGCCTGGACATAATTTCATCCAATACTTGTAAGATGCTTGACAGCCTGTCACATGAGGTCAGGTGTGAAATTTTCCACTCGTGGCATCATCCTGGCCTTTAAAAAGTTTCAGGTTTTGGATTTTAGGATTAGGAAAGCTGAACCTGTAGATTTTAGTTCTAATTTCTGTTGTATTTTAGAAATAGCAGTTCACAAGAGCTCCACATCCTAAAGAAAAGCAATCATGTTGGTATCCATTAATTTTTAAATATGTCTTAAGGCTATTTGTTTTGGACTTTTTTAAAATTTGTTAATTTACATTTGGTTTGTCAGAAAGCCACAGGATTACTTTCCAAGTTGGCCAGAAGTTCCTGGAGAAGACCCCCCTCTTATGTAGGCTTTTAAACTCCTCATCTGAGGGTTTAATAAGCTGTGATTTCTCTATGATGGTCCTAGAAGACAGTGTTCAACCAAAGCCAGCTCTTCTTGAGACCATAGAAGAAAAAGCCTTCTGCTTTTGGCATATCTCACGAGATGACTAATAGACAACTTTCAAGGAGACTAGCTCATGACGGACTTCCCACCACACCCTTTGCAGGGCTTTCCCCCTGCCTCTCCTACCAGATGCCAANGTGCCTTGACTAAACTCAGTGAACAAGACCATTGTATGAATCGGAAGGAAAATGTCTAAAGTATACAAAGTTCTAATGACTTGGTAAATGCTGTAAAAGCTCTCTGAGCTGGAAGTTGCATCACTTGTGCCTGTGGCACTATGGAGTGGGCCCAAGTGGTATAATTCTTCAGTATAACACTGAGGTAATTTTTGCATCAGCCAAGTAAATGGTTTAAAGTTTCAAGCCTATGAAATGGCAAGCTATAATTGTTCCATTCCAGGGAGGCACAGGTGTGTTTAATTTTCTTCCTTTATTTCTCGTTGTCTTCTTTAGGTAAGCAAGCTAAGCAAGGAGTGTGCTTGTCTAGACCTACAAAGGAGCTTTCAAGTCAGTGAATGCATCTGAATGCCTGTGTATTATATATATATATATATATATATTATATATATATATATTATATACACAGTTCATCTGAATGCCTGTATATTATATACACACAGTTCTCTTTTAAATGGGTGAACTCCTTAGAGCATAAGTCAATTTCATTTACAGAAAAGTTGTTTTCCCATAGTAACAATACAAATGGTGTATAATGATGATAGAACACAGAGAATCAGAAAATATGGATTTATTTTTTGAAAAATCAAAAAACTGTTGATTTTTCAGTTGATATGGATTGAATAATTCATTTCTTAAAACGCTAAAAGTGAGTGCTAATATTTTCATTGGCCACAAAGAGGTGCTGGGAGAATGAAAAATAAAGTTTCCCCAAAACACATTTGTGTTGCCTAGAAGAAAGACCTATTTAATCGACACTTCCCATCTTATTTTTATAACAGTCACCTATCACTGAATCAGAAGAGCCTTGAAATGCATAGTAATTTTTCATAACTTCATGTGTAGAGGTGAGAATACTTGCTTGTATTTTGCAAATATGGAAACTAAAGCTCCCAGAATATTTGCTTAATTTGAGTTAAGAATGAACATCCCGTCATGAATTTAGATAAAGGTACAGCAGTTATATGGAATAATATTGGCCAGGAGTTGGTAATTCTTGAAAATTTTATGTTGTATGGACAGCAACTTCCACTGTCATATGGACTTTGTTTATGCTTGAAATTTTGCATGTAAATATTGACTTTTTTTTAAAGATAATTCCTGTTTTCGTTATGACTTTTGTTTTAAATTTGCTTAGCTCACCTATCTCAGTGAAGAGTTCTTTATTTTTTAAAGTTCAGCAAAAAATTTGATAACAGTTTGTATGCATGGAAGCAGAACCCAAATTGTAGTTTTTCCTCTTTAGCCTTTTTAGTTTGTTGTATTGAAACCATTGCTACTTTCAGCACTTGGACCTCAGACATTGTGGTAGAAATTGCTTCTCTTTTTTCTTATTCCTGCTCCTGCTTGTCACTCTGTCATGTAGTTGTTGATCTTAGATTTTCATTTTCCTATCTGGAAATTGTTGGNAATTATAAGCAGTCATTTATTAACCCGATTGCTTTATGCTTCAATGGACTTGTCAGTGGGTGGCCTTGTGAATTATTTCAGCTTTTAGAGACACAGATCAACTGTGCCACCCTCTACCCACAACACAAAGCTGCCGACTTCTCTATTGTAGACCTTTAATTGAATGGCATTTGAAACATGTATGAACACTCCCTCCTCTTTTTTTCCCCAAATAATGCTTAACCTGGGTTTTATTTTCTTAGTAGACTTGAATAGTTGAAACTTGTCATTCCATGAGCTCCCAGATAGCACAAGCGTTGAACAGGAATTACAGCATATTTGGTGTCATTTATTTCTGGTCATCAAAAGCAATCAATTTTACAGTAGAATTGTAAAACCTCAGAGCTAGGTGGAACTAATAACCAGGTATAGGNCTTTCAGTTTATTTAAGAAAAAAATCTTNAGATCAAAAAGGCTAGGTGATTTGTTAACACTTCATTCTTTAGTGCTGGTGAAGTTGAGACTTGAACTTGGGCTTCTTCACTTGTCACTCAGAATTCTTAACTAGGCTACATCTCCTGTGCTTCTGAATCCTTGCTCTGCTTTTGAACATTAGATCATGTCTCTACTTGGTACAGTTTAGAAATGTAATTGTATTTGCTATTCTCTGCCAAGCTATATTGGAGCCTGAGTCCAAAATTAAAGGCTAGCTATCTTGACTCTGTCTTTATCATGTACTTTTGTTATTAATTTTTAAAATTGTATTAAATAATTATCTTAAATAGTAAATGATTCATTCCAGTGCTGGTCCTATTGCTTTCCTTTAATTTATAAACTATAAATCCCTTCTTTCAGCCTTCTGAAATAAATAAGAATGTTTGGGGGATGTTTTCTAGTTCATTAAGAAGTTGAAGTCAAGTCAGGGGATCATTGTTTTCTCATTCACTGCACTATGCTTTGAGCCCTTGTGTAATAGGGTATGTGTGATTTGTATGGATTAGGAGTGGAAGGAAGCTCTTTAAGGCCTATTACATTCATCACTATGCCCGTTCTCTCAACAAATGTTTGAGATAGGTATTATATTGGGTAAGATTTTTTTTCCTAAGTGATTAGGTCTAAATTACACAGACTTACAATGAAGGAATTAAGTCACCCATCACTACTGATGCGTCTGGGGACAGACACATTCAACATCCAGCAACGTTTCTTCAGGCTCCACTTTCTTCTTTCCCCACTTTGAAGCTCCAAGCTTAACACTCNACTGTCTGGGCATTTGAGCAGAAAGAACCTCTCCTGACTGCTCCAGCAAGAGGTTGCAGAATGGAGTCTAATTGGCCCACCATAACTCACATGCCCATCCCTGAACCAGACATTAAGGCTTGGGGATGCATTTATTTCACTAGTCAAATATGCTTCTTGTGCTCTACCCTAGAGCAGAGTCTCAGGACCAAAAGCAGAAGAGATATAATTCTTCTAAAGGAAGAAAGGATACCATAAGCCCCCCGCCCCCATTTGAGATCCTAGAGCCAGGCCTGGTGGTCCTGGCCTGTAATCCTAAGCATTGAGGAGGAGCTCTCTGTTTATGTCCAACCTGAGCTACAGAGTCCAAGGCCACTCTGGACAACTTATAGAGATTGGCCTCAAAATAAAAAATAAAAAGATAGCTGAGGGATATAGCATGGTGGTAAAATGCTTGCCTTGTGTGATGGCTAGTTTTAATTATTGACTTGACACAGGTAGAATTACCTGGGAAAAGGCTCTCAATCAGGTTGGCCTGTGGGCCTGTCTGGGGGGTTTGTCTTGACTACAATAATTCATAAGAGAAGACCCCAAATTAAAAGTAGGTGGTACCATAACCTGGGGTTGGTTCTTAAATTGTATAGAGAAAGTAAGCTGAGAAATAAGCATGCATGCATCCATTTCTCTGTTCTTGACTGGGGATGTGATGTGACCAGTGTTTTTAGTTCTCATCCCCTTGGCTTCCCTACTATGATGGACTGTAACCTAAATTTAAAGTTGAAATAAGCCTTTTCTCCCCTAAGCTGCTCTTTGTCAGGGTATTTAATCACATCAACAGAAGTGAAACTAGAATACCTAGCATGTGTAAGACCCTCATTTTAGTTGCCAGTACTTTGAAAAGGTGTGGGGGTTGGTTGGTATTCTTGGCAGGCAAAGAGAAATGTCTACTATAATGTGATTATTCCCTTCCTCTTCTGGGGAAGTCGGGGGCTCCTTAAATTAAGAAGCCCAAGACCACACAGCTAGTGAGTGACAGAACCCAAATTTCCCTTCATAGCTGACTACGTGTAAAGCCATTCTCTTTTCCCAATGCTTTGTTGTCTCTATAGATACTTGAAGTTGTGACAGTGACCATTCCTTAAGGCACTACTTTCCAAGGGAATGGTTTGGCCCCTAGAGGACATTTGGCAATGTTTGGAGATGATTTTGGTTGTGGTAAGTGTGCATGGAGATGGTAGGCATGCTGGTGGGTAAAGGCCAGAGATGCTTTTAACACCCTACGGTGCACAGTTCAGCTCCTGCCAAGGCCAGAGATGCTTTTAACACCCTACGGTGCACAGTTCAGCTCCTGCCCAGAAAACCTTTACCCAGGCTGCAGTGTCCACAGGGCCAAGAGTAAGAAACCCTGCTTTTTAGGTTCTATTTCTAGACTAATTACCATTAGCCTAAATTTTGAAAGAAAGAATTAATATTGAACAAGGTTGAAATAATCTNAACATCTAAGTAAAATAAGATAGCCTCATAAATCAATTTTCTTTAAATTTCATAGCATCCAGCTTTAGAATATTGATTTGCATTTAATGAGTAAATTTAAATTGAGCATAAATTGCTTTTAAAATTAATTCATGAGTTAACTACCCAGAAATTATTTTTATTAAAAAATAAACCATATAATTTTTTCCTTAATGCAAATCTAAGCTCAAATGTAGTGGATCCGGCCTGTAATCCCAGCATTTAGGAGACAGGAGAATTATTGTTCATTATAATGAATTCAAGGCCAGCCTGGGCTACAGAATGAAAAGAATGAGACCTTTTCAAGTCTTAATCTTTCTCTCTCTCTCTCTCTCTCTCTCTCTCTATATATATATATATATATATATATACATACACATATATATGTGGGGGTATTTTAAATTTAATAATGGATGCTTTTAAACAAATATTTAATTAAGGTTATCTTGAACACTTTAAACATTTTAAATATACTACACTTGAAAAAATTAACAACTATTTTAAAAACTCTTGGCCAAAGCATTTTCAAAAAATTTTGATGACAATAAGATATTTTATTATGGTAGACAATGGTCAGAATGTTTCTTATTAGTGGGTGCTTTGTGATGTCTCCATGACTCCATGTAAAATCAGGTGCTTTGTAGTGTTTCCAGGACACCATGAAAGCTGGCCTTGTGAAAGCTAGTGTTTTGTGGAAGAATGACAGAGCAATGAGTTTAGTGCCTTCTAGCTGTTTAGCTCTTCAAAGAAATCAACTTCCATATTTAGTGACATGAAAATAGTTGAAACCATTTACCTCCTTGATACTTGAATTGAGCAGANATATCCAAATGAAACCTAGGAAGTCAGACCACAGCTAGTTTTCCAGTAAAATAGTTGAATGATTAGAGTGATACCACAGAGGGCATTCACAGGAGAAAATTTCCACAATCCAGTAACTCAAAGTTATTGTTGGAGTTCGATTTGAGNCTTAGCATTTTCTAATTCTGCCAGTTTTGTACAAATAATTTCTTAGTGCTACATCCTGAATCCTCAGGGCTGCTCCTGTTTAGAATTATTAATGTAGTCCTCTTGGATTCTTTTCGTCCCTGTTGGGTCCTATCCAGAGCAATTAACATTTTCTCAGATTTCAACCAGTAATTCCTACTTGCCTTGCTTTTTCACACGGCTGTCCTCCCCTCCCTTCTTCTCAGCCCTTGATGTTCCTGTGACACCCCATGGTGTGGCCTCACTCCTTCACCTGACTGTACTATTTAATCCCAGAATGCTCACTGTTTTTTCTGTTTCTTCTCTTTTTCTTTGGCCTCTCTTCCCTCCTTAGTATTAAATTCCCTTCTTGCCTATTATTCCTACCTCCTTCTGTTTCTCAACCCCTAATTACTGGCTCCATATCCTTAGGCTTCCCAGCTTCTTAGTTCACGTCCTCATCCNCTAAGGTNTCTGATGTCCACCCACCTAAGCGTGTGTTAGTAAGGCTGTGTGTTCCGGAGAGGCAGTCTATTCATTGTTAATAGAATCCAATTTGCAGTTTCCTTAGAAACAGGGCAGCTGCTGATCTTCAGATTACCCACGGTTTTCATGCAAATTCCTTTGTCGAATTAGAGGAGCAACATTTATCTACAAAACATGTCAGAAAAATACCTTAATAAATGGTGTGAGGTAAAATGGCACAATTTATTATTGATTCAANCTTAGTGAGCTTACTGTTTTCTCTGGGGGGAAAAAGGCCTTGAAGAGCTGGCAATCTCTGATTGGCAAACACTTTCCCAGCACTATCAGAGGGTACTACTTCTCAGCTCAGTGTTGCAATGTGGGTTTTACAGAGCATAGAGATGAGAGGTCACTTGACAAACAAGTGACTTGTTTAGGATTTCACAGCAAGCTAATTGCAGAGGCCCTGAGTTTCCTGCTTCTTAATTCCTGTTACATGAATATAAAAGAACTTATTATGTATTGCTTATTTATATGGATGCCTCAGAGCATTTCCTTTGCTTTAATAAAATTGTGAAAATTATTACCCAGTAAAGGAATTGATAGAATAGAAAACAAATTAACTAGACACAGGGGCACCTGAGTTTATCCTGGTTTTTCATCTGACTAATGATAGAAACTGTTAGGTCCTGGGCTTCTTGAGCCTTGAAAGCGATACTCATTATTCTGCACAGTGAAGTTCCTTGAAGTCCTTTAAAAACCACAAAACAAAATTTAAAGTACAAAATATTATTATTGATTAACTCGAACTGCTCCTTGTTTGTTTGCAAAGTTCCCAGGACTCCATGGGGCACGGAATTCCCAGTGGTGAGTTGGTTGGTAAGTATCCTGTGAGAATCAAGCATGTCTTGGCGATATATTTTGGATTTCTGAAAATGTCTTTCTGCTGGGTTGTGTTGAGGAAACAACTTGTGGAAGTGNTCCTGGTGCTGCTAGCAGAGCGTTTGGTACAAAAGCGTGCATTCCAATAGTATGCTATGGGGAGGTTAGCTGGTCAGGAAATAAAACCCTTACCAAAGGTAATGGCTCCCACTAGCATTTTNAGTAATGAGTACCAGATGTGGGTAGTTAATTATTCTCAGATCTGATAAGTACCTGCCAGCCAAGGCTAATTTTATTTTCAGTAAACAGTGGCCAAAGGTCCTAGCTGTTCATTTGATAGGATAGGGCCTGTTTGCACTTATCTATTAATAAATGCACAACACTCCTTTCGTTTTCCTTTCCCAGGGCCAGATAAAACATTTCAGACACTCAAAGTATTTGTCTTAGTAAATCAGACAAAGTAAACAAATCTGGTGATTAACTTGGTAAACAGAAAGTGGCTAAGTGTTACCTTTGGAGTTTAACCCAATGCCAAATAAATAATATTAATCGCATGGCATTTTCAATAACCTTTATGAAGTAAGACAGAGAGGATTTTCCACCCTCTTTTAACCACCAGGGGTATATCTCTTAAGTGCTTTCAGATGTCTTTTTTGTAGGGAGGTTGTGAAAATCACTTTAAAATGAGATTTATTCTTATGTGCCATGAGTAACTCATTGGGAACACTGTACCAGTTAACATTGTGTCTAAACCTGGGAACCTCTGTGGCTCATCCCAGAGGGTAGACTGCCCAGTGACATGCTGTCTTTCCTGTACAGAGATAATAGCCTTCTAAAGCTTTGATTGGGATGGAACCCTGAGAAAATGGTCCCCTTTTATACTAGTAAGGCAGATAGGTAACAGAAATTCATTCTTTACTCATCTAGATTTTTGTGTTTGGAGCCAAGGATTCCATTAAGAGTTGAAGTGATTATTTTGTGATGTACATGCTTGTCTGGTGAGAACTAGTGAGAAATAGACCAGTTACTTCATACTAGGTAACACAGCACTATGGTATCAAAGTTACTTCCATTCACCCCGAGCCTCAACTAGCTTTCACTGGTGACCCAATACCTCTGTTTCCTGCCACCTTTTCTATCATTACACTTTCTTCTTTCCTTTGATTAAAACCTGCCTGCTCTGCCAAAGGTACTATCTTCTGTGTTGGCTTTGTACTTGAGATTGCAAGTAGCTCGTGAAATTCCTTGTAGTTTCCCATGATATATAATAATCCTAATTTACTAAACATTGAGCATAAAAACATAGCTGGAATGCTTTAGAGAACAATACCTTATCTGCACGCCTCCATTTAGAATATCTCTACATTGATATCTTACTCGGTAAGAGAGTGTTCTGGCACACTGCCGTGAATATAGTTCAGGTACAGTGGTAACATCACAGGAGTGGTGGTTGACACTGATAGTGTGGAGGAGACAGTGCAAACCCGGAGCTTGAAATCTGTTCTGTTTTTCCAGCTTCACTTTAATGACCTGCTGGGAGGCCAGGTGCATGCCTTCTACTCTTTTTATGTTTTAGTTGCTGCAGCTGTGCAGAGAAGTTAAACACTCTATCCATTTACCTACCTGACAGGCATGTCCTTAAAACTAATGAGAGAAAGTATCAAGTTCTTGTAGCTTAAAGGTTGAAAAATATTACTACTACTACTACTACTATTTACACACTCTGAATTTTTCTTCCATACTACTTATTATTTTCTATTACATTTACTAACATTTCTTTATATTATATACTAATATACTTTACATTATATTTACTAAATAAGCATTACATTTGTTTTATCTAATTATATTTACTTGTATTTAACAATCATTTGTTCTGTTTACTTTTTTATTTTTTATTATATATATGTATATATATTTTAAGATGAGGTCTTGCTATGTGACCCAAACCCCTACCAAGCTCCTGTGCTGAAGCTATTCTCCTATTTCTGCCCTCTAAGTACTGAGACTCTATTTAAATTAGAACCAGATTGTAGTAAAATCCATGGCATATCTTTCTGAAGGAGCTGTTTTATTATCTATACCAACTCTTCACTTAAGATCCTTTTAGCTATAAATCTAGTTGCAGCTTCAAGATATCTTAGATTATAGATGATTAGATACTACTTATATGGTTTGAGTAGGCTAACTAAAGTGATGGCTGGGAACTGTTAAAAATGTGTTAAAACTCATAACGCCAATGAGCAGTAATCTGCTATTGATTCCCACATCCGTATTTCTATACCAGATATTTTTCCTGATCTCCAGACCTATAAGTCCAACTAACCAGTCAACTTCTCTGCTTGGTTATNNTACAATATATTCTAGTGTCACATATAAATTTAATATCCTGTTTCTGGATTTACTTTTCTCTCCAGTTAGAATCACTACCCACCCTCTCTCTCTAGACAGCAAATCCTCACCATATTCCCTTAATTAAGTCTGTACATTTGACTACCTTAATGTTTTATGTCCTTTCTGTCCATTCTTTTTTTGTTTTTTCAAGACAGGGTTTCTCTGTGTAACAGCCCTAGCCGTCCTGGAACTTGCTCTGTAGACCAGGCTGAGATCGGCCTTCCTCTGCCTCCCAAGTGCTGGAATTAAAGATGTGCGCCACCACAGCCTGGTAAACCACTGCATTTGCATGTGTCTTTTCCTCCCTAATCCATTGCTGTTCATTTTTGAATTTCCGTGTTGAGATCAGTGGCTGAGACAGGGATAGGAGGTGGTTGGTTGATTAAATCAATGCATTTAAATCCTACAGCATATCTTCCTGCTCAGGTTTACCTCATTTTCAGTGTTGGATTGAGATGGCTTCAGAAGAATTTAGATTAGGATTCAATGTGGTGAGTGGAGTAGATCTTTTCTTAATTGGTATGATTGGAAGGCCAGTCATATCAGTCACTATACCTACCCACAGATTTCATGGTCTGAAAATTAGCCATGAGGACTCATTTATTAAGAAGCTACAGCTGGGTGGTGGTGGCTCACACTTTTAATCCCAGCACTGGGGACCAGAAGCAGGTGGATCTCTGTGAGTTCAAGGCCAGCCTGGTCTACAGAATGAATTCCAGGACAGCCAGAGATACACAGAGAAACCCTGTCTCTAGGGTTAGAGGGGAGCTCCTTAAACCTTACACCCCTTTAGAAAGTTTTTCGTAAGCATTAACTTAATTTTCAAAATAATTATGTCAGATAATTTTTATTAAATGTATTTTAGAGATTAAAAAATATAACTTTAGAACAATTCATTGACATCCGAAGGACATGTCATGATGGAGTTTGAGCCTGGATCTACTGATCCTCCTAGCTTTCTTTCCTTCTTAGCTTCTTGCCTTAGAAAGACACATCAGGGGCTGGAGAGATGGCTCAGAGGTTAAGAGCACTGACTATTCTTCCAGAGGTCCTGAGTTCAATTCCCAGCAACCACATGGTGGCTCACAACCATCTGTAATGAGATCTGGCACCCTCTTCTGTATACATAATAAATAAATCTTTTAAAAAAAAGACACATCAATCTATTGCAGCTACATATCAAGTCAAGTGTACATTAGTGAAACAGGCAGCTTTCTTCATGTAAGCTCACCAAGAGCAGAATTCTGAAGAAATTCAAACTCTGACTACTGTACTGGGAAGGAAAAATAGTATAGAGAATAGACAGAAGATAATTTTGGAGCCCAAAGAAGTTGGGTTTTGGTTTTCTGTGACAGTGACACTAGGGTGGCTCCTAATATGATGTAAATGAGCCAAACTTATATTGCTTCATTAATCACTCCTCTGGTGAGCTCAATTTAATAAAATAATTCTACATTTACATTATTATCTAGATTTTATCAAAGTAAAATGCCAAATATTGAAAACCATATTTTATGTGTATTCTTAGATGTGCCCTTTAGAAGTTTAACATGACTGGTTTATTGAGAACATAGATTATTTTTGAGGTAGTTAACACCTTTATGGTTATGACTTGTTCTTTGTCTTTCATGTTGTAGACTTTCTTCGAAAGTCTGATGATGTCGGACAACCCTTCCACACCCAATGGTTAAAATCCATGTACACACAAAAATTAGAACCCCTGTGTACCAGGTTTTTCTTTTGGGCCACCAACCAGCTCCCAAATCATGACCTGGAGACTTATTATTAGTTATGAATTCTCGGCCTTAGCTTAGGCTCATTTCTTGCTAGTTCTTATAACTTATCCTGTTTCTTGTCATCTATGTTTTGCCTCGGGACTTTTTACCTTTCTTTCCTTCTGTGTATCTTACTTTCACTGCTTCTCGTGTATGGTTGGAGGCTGCCTGGCTTCTGGCCCTGGGTTTGTCCCTCTCTTTCTAGTTCTTCTCTTCCCTCTGGAGCCTAGATTTCTCCTATTTATTTTCTCTGCTCCCCAGCCCCACTTATCCCTCTCCTGCCTAGCTATTGGCCATACATATTTACACATCTAGATGTGTATAAGAGACAGAACTCACATAGAGCCGCCTGCCTCTGCCTCCTGAGTGCTGGGATTAAAGGCGTGCGCCACCACCGCCCGGCAGGCCATACATATTTTTATTAGACCAATCAGGTGCCTTAGGCAGGCAAGGTAAAACAAATGCAAAACATCTTTACATAGTTAAAGTAATTTTCACAACTGCCCTGGATGTGGGGACAGGTTTGTTAACTGATACTTTCATTAGACAGTTTGAAAAAGGATCCTATTGTTCTGTGGGGGACTTCCAAGTGTCTGTGTCAGGAGCATGACATGCCATCTCTTTGTTAGAGAACATCCTAATTTTCAGTGGTTCTAAAACAACTGATTGCCAGAGTTTGGGGGGCGGGGGCTGAGGGAGAGAAAGGGACAAAATCTGAGGATGTATTCTCTCTCGGGATGTAAATATTCACTTTATCTCTCACTTCAGTCAGGTTCAGTACCTCTCTGAGCCCCAACTTCTGTTGTATCTGGTGTCTTTGAGTTTACAACTCCTTTAGATCCACTTTTCCAGACACCAAATAGCTAAGCACATGTACGATATAACATCTAAACTTGTGAAATGTGTGTAGGATTTGAACCCAAGGAGATGAGAAAGTCTTTCCGAAAAAGGAGTTATGTGGAGAGATGGCTCAGTGGTTAAGAGCACTGGCTGCTCTTCCAGAGGTCCTGAGTTCAATTCCCAGCAACCACAGGATGGCTCACAACCATCTGTAATGATATCTGGTGTCCTTTTCTGGCCTGCAGGCATATATGCAGGCAGAACACTGTATACATAATAAATAAATCTTTTTTTAAAAAAGGAATTATGCAAAGAAGGAAGCTGGTAGGGAAAAAAAATTAACAGAGTAAATAGGAAGTTGCAAGTAATGCAGTTTACTTAGAGTGAAGCAAGCCAGAGAGATGTGTTGAAGGAGAAATAGAGCTAGAAACAGAACCTAGAACTTCAAAGACAAAACAAAGAGCCTAGAGTTGTGTGTGTGCCCCCCCCCAGACCCCCGGAGGTGCTAAAGTGCCAACCTGTGCACACCCCTTCACTAAAAGGTGTTCAACAGATTCTAAGTGCCTGAGTCACCAATGGGGCCTTAACAGGTGAGGAAATCTGAGGTGCTGTGACTTTGACATTGTGCAGAATTTTTGCACTTGAAGTCTTGAAAGAACAGAGATGTCATGTATATGGAATGCGAGCTTGCAGAGTCTAAGGCTAGCTTATGAAGCTTGATTTGACTCTTAATTTGTACACACACTCTCAGTGAGCTGGTTTTCTAAGAAAAGTGCTTGGCAGTGTTGGCTGTGATTTTAGTCCCTAGATGTTATTAGAGTGCAAATATCATCACTGCCATGGGCCAGCAGACACCCTTGGATGAGAAGAGGCCCACTGAAAGGATGAAAGGAAGTACCACTTTGTACCTGGAACATTATTACTTTTAATAGAAATGCCTATTGGAATTTTATTCCATTTAATCTGGAACAAACTATAAGGCAGAACTTTTGTTCATTACCCAGCATGCTGCTCAGCTGCTTAGAAGTCAGTCATGCTTTCAATGACAATATGAGTGATGATTTAGAAGCCGTTTTTTTGTTTGTTTGTTTTTTGCTGCCCTGCCCCCACCAGGGTTAAGCAGTTTTCTCCTTTTTCGGTCTGGGAGGAACAGTATTTGTATTGATCTCAGATACAAATTTCTCTCCTTTAGACTGTTTGCCTGAGCCTTAAGAATGTGGCAGGATTACATAAGCACTCTGGAATTTAGATTAAACAGCATTCAATTTGAAAATCTAATCACATCATCTAAATATCATTAGGTTATAATAGGCTGATTGATAGGGACCAAAGCCGTTTCAGCCTGGTGCTGCATGCCTTTCACCCAGCCAGCCTTTTCAAACCAAGATGTTGATAAAGGAGTCTATAAATCTTAATAGTTGGAGACAGTTTAAAAGCATAGTTCACTGGGCAAGGTCACACCCACTTAAGTGACCTATTTTGTATACTTTTCAAAAATAGGTTCATTAACTTAATAGAAATAATAGGTCTCTGGTATTGATGTGCAATTACTACAAAAACAGCTTTTTTTTTTTTTCTTTTTCCAAACGAACACAATGTTCATGAAATTGAGGGTATAATAGCTGTGACAAAAACCAGGTTTAGCAAGGCAAGTTGTGTTCAGCAAACACATTTCAGACTTGCCCTTTAAAATCCACCTTTCCACAGGTCCTAGGACATAGGCACACCGCCACCAGAGCCTTCTGTTCCTGGTACTTTCTTATTGCAGTTTTTAGGAGGGATTACTCTAGCTGTTGTTATTTCCCTGATCGCTGTAACAGCAGTTTATATAGGTCTTGTCCCCTGGAGCCTCAGCAAGTATATAGAGAGAAATGAATGTTGGCCTCTTTTCCTTTTAAACTGAGGGTGTTTTCTTTGTTGTTATAACACATGATTCATGTGCTAGTGTAGTTTCAGGAAAGGATACAGTAGAAAGGCAAGGGATGCCCAGTCCAGAGTCCTATCTGGGCCAGGCTACAGCTTCCTAATGTATTCCTGCTTTATTTTAATGTTGGTATTGTTTGGTTGTTTTTATTGTTATTATTTGGTACTCAAGTCATCTGCCAAAGTATTTCATGCTTTCCTTAGGTAGTACAGATATAACCTTTGTTTTCTATTATTGGCTACTAAAATTACTGATTTTTCTGTTCATCTGTTCCTTAAGACCTAAAACCTTAATGTCTTATGGAAAGGAATGTTTATTATATCGTTCTTTAGAGCTTTTAAATGCATTTTAATTAGAATATTCTGTTTAGAAAAGTTAACTCCCAGCCANGCACAATGACAAAATACCTGGGCTTTATAGGGAGACTTTTTCTCAGAAAAGAAGGAAAAAAGGAAGAATGGTGGGATAGAGAAAAAGATAAAGAAGAGAAAAAACTTTCTTTCCTTCTCTCAGTCTGATATGAGTATCACACATGACTCTCTAAATATGTATTGCTGAGTTCAAGTGGGTTGTGTTTCCCTGTGGCCTGGGTATCCTGAGGAGCACTAGTGGTATTCAGTTATGTGAGACTCTTGCAAGGGGCTTAAGATGAGTACATTTTGCATTGATGGGTGTGCTTTTGACAGTAGGTGGACTGAAATTCAGAACACTGCACTAGAAATTCTAGGTAGACTTCTTGGCCACCTTATAGCAATACCACCATTTGCTTGCTTGTGCCTTTTCCTACCAGCCCAACTTTTTCTTTTCCAAAAAATACAATATTTTTATTTATTCTTGGGCAAATTTATACCTGCACGCAATATATTTGTACTCCTTCCCCTAACTCTTCCAAAATTTACCCCCAACCCTCCTGTGTTTCCTCTTTTTAAAAAATAATTCACCTGCCAGGCAGTGGTGGTGCCTTTAGTCCCAGCACTCGGGAGACAGAGGCAGGTGGATCTCTGAGTTTGAGGCCAGCCTGGTCTACAGAGTGAGTTCCAGGACACCCAGGGCTGTTACACAGAGAAACCCTGTCTTGAAAAAA
>LZPO01028428.1:7011-33100 GCA_001675575.1 Neotoma lepida | reverse complement strand
AGGAGTAGTCTCTCTCCTCCTTACATATATGTGTAAGAACATATATGTGAAGATACATGTACATGTATATGTGTGCGTGTATGGGAGGCTAAAGGTCAGCCTCAGGTGAGTTCCTCAGGTGTTGTCTACCTCCATTGAGGCAAGGTCTCTCTTTACACCAGAGCTCACCAGGTAGACTAGGCTGGCTGACCAGTAAGCCCCATGCATCTGCTGTCTTCTCAGTGCTGAGATTCCAAACATTCTCTATCATGTCCAGCTTTTTCGCATGAGTTCTGGAGATCGAACTCAGTTCCTCATGCTTGTGTGGCAAGCCCTTGACCAGCTCAGTTACCTCCCTGGCCCCTATCAGAAATAACCTTTTATTATTATTGTTATTATTATTATTATTATTATTATTATTTTAAATTTATTTTACATATCAACCACAGTTGCCCCTCCTTCCTCTCTTCCTGTTCCCTCCCCCCCACCTCCTTTCTACCCTGTCCTCACCCACTCCTCAGAAAGGGTAAGGTCTCCCATGGGAGTCAACAACGCATGGCATATTGAGTTGAGGCAGAACTAAACTCCTCCCCCTGCATCAAGGCTGAGTGAGGCAGAGGCATCCCACCATAGGGAGTAGGTTCCAAAAAGCCAGCTCATGCACCAGGGACAGATTCTGGTCCCACTGCTAGGGGCCCCACAAACAGACCAAGCTACACAACTGTCACCCACATGCAGAGGGCCTAGGTTGGTCCCATGCAGGCTCCCTAGCTGTTGGTCTAGAGTTGGAAAGCTCCCACGAGCTAAGGTCAGCTAAGGTCTCTGTGGGTTTCTCCATCATGATCTTGACCCCCCTGGCTCCTACAGTCCTTCCTCCCTCTCTTCAACAGGACTCCTGGAACTTGTCCCAGTGCTTGGCTGTGGATCTCTGCTTTGTATCTGCTTCCATCAGTTACTAGATGAAGGTTCTATGATGACATTTAGGGTAGTCACCAATCTGATTACAGGAGAAGGTCAGTTCAGGCACCCTCTCCACTATTGCTAGGAGTCTTAGCTGGTGTCATCCTTGTGGATCCTGGGATTTTCCCTGACACCAGGTTTCTCCCTAACCCCATAATGGCCCCGTCTATCAAGATATCTCTCCTATTGCTCTCCCTCTCCATTCCTCCTTCAACTTGACCATCTGGATCCTTCATGTTCTCATTCCCCATCCCATCCCCTCTACCCTTCCCCCCCCCAGCCCCCAGTTTACCCAGGAGTTCTCGTCTATTTCCCCTTCCTAGGGTGATCCATTCATCCCTTAAGAGGTCATCCTTGTTACCTAGTTTCAGAAATATTCTTAATTAGAAACCCGTGGTTCATCAGATCTTCAAAGCATCTGACCTGGCTCTTAGTGTATGCTGCTGTTGTACATCCCCAAAGCCATAATGAATTCAAAACTCCCAAGAAACTTTATTTCTTATAATGACCATTTGCCAACCAGAGAATTTTTGACTTTAGGTTAGGCTGTCACATTTCCAGATCCATTAGTGGAAATGCAAATTGGTCACAATGCATATGTTAGTAGAATTTGAAACATTCTCTAATTTCCTAATGTCCTTCCCAAGATTGAACAAGTTGCATGAAAAAGAGCTGTAGGAAAAGAAGTCTGTGAGTGCCCATTCCAAATGATCCTTCCACAATGACAGGCACAAAGAACTGGGCACAGAGGTGGCATCTTTCCGTAGTTTAGACAGTCATATAACAGGGGCTTTTCAATGCTCTGCATGTCTAAAGACAACTCAGAAATGTTAGGTTCTTAAACAGCAGTGCTCCAAAGAGAGTAGAAATCCTGTTACAATGGCATACCTTGTACAGGAGGAGAAGACTTTACAGTTGTGAACACTTTATTCAAGATCCAACAAGTGGGACATGCTACTGATATAAAAAAAGAAAGAAAGAAAGAAAGGAAGGAAGGAAGGAAGGAAGGAAGGAAGGAAGGAAGGAAGGAAGGAAAGAAAGAAAGAAAGAAAGAAAGAAAGAAAGAAAGAAAGAAAGAAAGAAAGAAAGAAAGAAAGAAAGAAAGAAAGAAAGAAAGAAAAAGAAAGAAAGAAAGAAAGAAAAAGGCCTGTGTCAATTTTGTGGATGTGGAACAATACTTGATACTTAGGTAGCCAGGCTTCAGAAATGCCCTTGTAATGAAAAGCACTGCTTGGGCAAATATTTTCTGGCATCTTTATATTTCCTGTAACTGAGAATAGAGAAGGGCTAACTTGGTATTGTGACTGTGAGTTATTGCCATTCCTAACTGAAAACAAGTTGTAGAAGACAATCTTACCAAGAAAAAAATGTGGAAGGCACACAGGGAACTGAGTGCTGCTGGTTGCCCGTACATAACAACACTATGGCCATAGACTGCTTTGCTAAGGACTCTCCATGATGATGCCCTTATCTGTTGTTACGCTCCAAGATAACACAGAATCCTCTTTCTCCCCATTGCCTGCATGGTGAAGATGACAGCCTCCTGAGGAGAGGAATAGCATGAGAATTATGAACACCAGGAAACTAGAGGTGATACCTGAAATCTGAAGTAAATATAATTACCAGTTCCCATGGCCAGTATTCAGACTCCATATTACCTGAAGCATCCCTCCACACTTGCCATTTTAACTGCTAGGAGTAGAGAAGTGGAATAGGCCCATAGGCTGCAGAGCACAGTGGTCTTAATGAGAGGGAGAAGCTGCCAAAACTGGGCAGGAGGCAGCAGTGTGAGTTGTACACCTCAGCCAAGAGTGTCAGAAAGCAGGTGACGATAAAGCTGGTTCTGTCCTTGGGCCGGCTGGCCTGGAATGGAAGTGTGACTTACGATAGAGTCTGGGATATGTCTATAGTACTGTTTTCAGGCACTGGCATCTTCAGTCACAGATAATGAGTGAGCTCAAGGCCTGATAAGTTCTGGTAAGCTCTTGTTTTCCAGGTTGTTGATCATGTACTACATTTTGGAAAGTAGGGGTATACTAACACTTTTACACTGTTTGATAGATAAGATCAGAATTCCCCTCCAGTAAGATAATGTGTTTTCTGAGTAAATGTTTTTTATGGATTTAGAAATGAGGTTTTCCTTCCCTAGGGCAGAGAATGGGATGTTTTCCTGTAGGAAATCTGAAGTCCTTTTCCTAGAAGGGAGATAATAAAGACAATAGAAAGTGAAAGATAATAGAAAAAAGCCATTTGGCTGGCAAAAGACCACATGTCTTTGGCTGTGTCTGTATCACNTCTTCATCAAATTACATCAGTGTAGCGTACTGGGAGCTGAAGTTTGGTCTTCATGACCCTCCTCGAAAGTGGGGAGAGAACGGAAGCCCAGGACTCTCAGAGTATAAGTACTCTTCCACCTGGAATTTGCAGAGATTTGGGGTCAGTGAATGCCCATGGGCTAAGGAATTGGAAGAGTCTCCACCAATTTTAGCCATACTTAAAGGGCATTTCTGCCACAACCTGTGTGTAGTATGTGTATAAATATTGTACTATGTAAGGAAGCAGAAATAATTCCCTAATGTATAATCAATTCTCAGAATGTAAGTACATGTATGGGGGTGGTAAGTTTAGTAGATGTATTGTCAGAATCTAGTCCGTAACTATATGTTGATTTTTAATTGCTCAGGTTTGAAGTTAGTCAAATATTGAATATATAGCATATGTACTTTTGGTAAATGCATACATTAAACTTTAATAACAAGTTAAAGAAAATGAATTCAAGTCAACTTAAAGAGTACTCCAAAACAAGAAAATGAGACAATGTGTTTTGAATGCCCACCCACTTCAGGGACAGCCAATCACCATAGCCAATAACACACAGCTATGGATAGCATATGTATTGTTAAAGCTTTGTATCTGTTTCAAACTCCTCACTGTATTCCTTGTTTTCTTCTTTTGTTTACTTTATGATAGTATGTTTACCAACATTGCTTATGGGGTTCACAGAGTACAAGATATCACAACACAATAACATAAGTGTCAATAGGGATCACCCAGAAGCCATCTACATTTTGTTTTATGTTGGCCTCCTCGTAGCTTTATGTGATTACACTGTAGCCCATTTATCATTTGGTTGAGGGAGACTCAGAGAGTCGTGAAAATTGAAGTGCATTGTTATCCATCTCTGGAGTCTCTGACCTCCTNGAGTGTCTGGCTGGGACAAAAGCCATAGAAATACAGGTAAGAAGAAAAGAATGTGGAGAGATACAGGCAATCAGGCAGAATCTTGAACCAGGAGACTTTGGCTCTGGCTTGGCCTATTCCCCCTGGAGGTGGCCTTTGAGTTGGCTTTGTGTGTGTTGGTAGGATTGTGGTTACTGTGAGTGGACGGAGAGTCCAGCAAGAGCTACCCCACACAGAATCAACGGTGTAATAATCACCCAAGTTGGTCAGAAAGAATGGGTGTAATGCTGAATGCCTGAGTTGAAACCTAGGCATTCTCTGTATAATTTACAGCATATACCAAGAAAACCAACTGGATGATGTTCCTAAAATGCAAGGGGTATTGCTCAGAACAGTGCATGTCTCCATAATGCCAGAGCAAAGTGAGACACAGCTGTGCTTTGATACTAGGTAACAGCACAAGCTCTTTCCACAATAGGCTCATCCTGCAATGGGCTGTGGAGTGAAGGTACCAGATTCATTAAGTCACAAACTTCTTCATTATCCCAACTGAGCATCCTTGTTAATATGCCCTTAACTTCCTCAGGCTAGATGGCTCAATAGTAAAGTAAAGTAAAGATGCTTACCNCCAAACTTGATGACCTGAGTTTGGCCTCTGGAAACCATATAGTAGAAGGAAAGAACCAACTCAAGAAGGTTGTCCTCTGACCTCCACATCCACATCATGGTGAACATGTGCACAAATGCATGAACAATAAGTAAATAAATACATGAAAATTAAAAAATAAATCCTTTGACATTTTAAAAACCTTGAGGAGGACAACATCTTTGTAGGAAATCTTTGTAGTAAATAAAACTCAATGAATCAAAATTTATTTTGGATTGTTTTTATTATACTTACTATTATTTATGCGTGTGTGTGTGTGTGTGTGTGTGTGTGTGTGTGTGTAGGTCAGGAGACAACTTGACAGAGGTCCAACAGTTCTTTATTTCTACCATGTGGATTCTGGGAACCAAACTCAGCTCTTCAAGCTTGGAGGCAAGTGCCTTTATCTGCTGAAAAAATGGCTTTTAAATCTAAAGTACAGTTGCACAATTAGATACTGTGAAATACCGAAACATAAGGAGATGGATACTAACAAATTCTTCTTAGCATTCAGCACATGGAATAAACATAATAAATAAAATATTAGTTTCCCCCTCAACTTGAGTCAATAATTTGTATTAGCAGTTTGTAAAATGGCATGTCAACATGAAATTTAAGTACATGTTTTGTATAACACTAATGTAATAAAATCTTCAAAGAAGTCAAGATAGCAGATTAACCATTCTGCTTTCCCTANGCTTGATGCTTAGAAAATATTTACTATCCTTTTGATAAGTCGAATGTTCGTTGTTTTCTAAACCTATGAAAGAAAGGTGCAAATGGAACAGTTACTGNCGTCTTTGGTAGGCCAGTTGCCTTGGCATGGACAGAATGGAAAACCCTCAGGAGAGGGCTGTGCGTTATATGGAATGTTACANTATATAAATATGGTGATGCTGGTCTCCTTTCAGAAGAGCATCCTCTCAACAGAAACACATTATCTTTAGTTTTCACAAAAGTTTTTTCTGTAGAGTGCTTGCTACAGTCCCAAATCGACCTCACTTGTCCAATCAAGGAACATGTTTTTATTTATTGGCTCTTTTGTTTAAGACAGTGCAGGGATGCTGCAGTCTCTTTAAGTAATACATTTTTTTCTACAAGTATTTTATCTACATTCATGTATATTTTTTCATTTATTCATATTAAATATTTCTTCTCCTAGTATTCCTAGTCATCACTGAAGCTTTTTGTTGAAAGAAAGTGNTATATAAATATGGTGATGCTGGTCTCCTTTCAGAAGAGCATCCTCTCAACAGAAACACATTATCTTTAGTTTTCACAAAAGTTTTTTCTGTAGAGTGCTTGCTACAGTCCCAAATCGACCTCACTTGTCCAATCAAGGAACATGTTTTTATTTATTGGCTCTTTTGTTTAAGACAGTGCAGGGATGCTGCAGTCTCTTTAAGTAATACATTTTTTTCTACAAGTATTTTATCTACATTCATGTATATTTTTTCATTTATTCATATTAAATATTTCTTCTCCTAGTATTCCTAGTCATCACTGAAGCTTTTTGTTGAAAGAAAGTGNTTTGTTTAGTGATAAGTGTGAATTCTTTCCACTCTCACAAGAGTGTTGTGACAGAGTAGGAAGGCTGTCTGAAAGGGGAAGAGACAGGTGAGAGATCTCATTGGCCTGTTCACCCTGGGGAGAGGCCCTGAGGAGGCAGCAGTTTGAGGAGCAAATGGAAAGAATGAGTGGAAGCAAATTTCTGTGCATTAGGTGTGGGGAGTAGAGGAACCAAGGACACCTCCAGGCTCATGACCCTAGGGAAAGCAAAGATCTTCAGGCCAGGCTGCTGGAGCCAGACACCAGTGCTGACAAAGTGGTGTGGGGGAGATACTGTGACAGTCAGCTTTGTGGTGCTGGGACAAAAAAGGACGAGAAAATGAGCCAGCTTTGAGGAGGGGAGGTTTATCTTAGCTCACCACTTCAGAGGCTTAAACCTGTGCTTGATTGGTCTGTTCCTTTGGGGCCCAGGNTAAACCAGAAGGTCATGAGACTCATGGTAGAGTAAAGCTACTCACCACATGACATCCAGGAAGCAAAGAGAGAAGGGAATGGGGCCAAGCTGTTCCCTTCCTGGGCACTGCCCCAGTTATCTACATCTTTCAACCAGGACCGAGTAATGCCATCCCATTGTGACCCTCTCAGTGGACCCTCATCATCCCTTTGCTTCCCAAATGTTTATCAGCTAGCTACCAATCCTTTAACACATGTACCGTANCAGGACATTTCACATTCAAACCATAACAGTTTCCCTATCTGCAGCTTAATGCCTTACTTATCAAATTAGGAAAATTACAGCAATAATGATTATATCTACATCACATAATTATAAGGAAGTACTTAGAATGCTGTCAAACACTAANTGATCGGTAAACTTCAGCTATCATTATTATTAATAGTGTTCTTGTTATTATAGGTCTCTTTGGAGAAGGGACATGAAATCAGAATAGATAAGTCTCAGCTTGAATATGTGACATTGCTGTCATTATCCCTTTTTCTTGGAACACTTGTGATCTCCAAATTCACAATGCTATGAAACATGAATTTAGGATACTTACGTAGTGTTGTCTCAGTTAACATCCCTATCTATATTTTTAAAAACTGTCTTCATGTCCCTAAAATGATCACCTGTGTGGTTTGTTCATACTATTTCCAAAAGTGATAACAGGAAGTGTCCCCTTACCAATAAGATGTTTAGCCAGATTTTACTAACTAGGCTAGCCAAGCCTGTATCAGATGTTAAAACAACAAACTAGACCTTCTTGCAATGCTGACATGAAATGCTTGACCTCAACAAGAAGTCAAAGATTTTAAACTGAGGAATTGGGGTCCAATGAAAATACCACTGACATTAGTTTAAATTATTTTCTAAATTATTTGAATTGAAAAGTTATAGNTATGTCCACTTAGGGATTTGATGTATGTGTACAATGAGTAAGTCAGGCTAAGTCACTCACCTGTAATTTCTTCATAATGAGACATTTAAGATCAGCTCTTAGTTATTTTGAAATATACAGTATTCTGCTATTCACTGTAGTTGCTCTATATATAACATATCTAAATGTTCCCCTTGTCTAAGGGAAAGTTTGTGCCCTTTGATCAGGAACACCTCCTCACCTGCCCTCTCTCACCTCTGGTAATATCCTGAATTACTGAGAAATGAGATAATCCACATGAGAAAAAAATGTATGTATGTAGCCTTTGCAACTTTGAGTACACAGACTGAGTACCATTATAGCCGTTGTTGTAAGANGATGGCCAGAGAATGAACGAGAGAGCACAAAGCACAGGAGTGAGTGTTTCATATAATGCTTACCGGCTGTGTGCTTGCATCATGTTTATATTGTCTAAATCTTAGTTTAATCATTTAGAAATTATGAGGTGTTAGTATCCACCTCCAGAGGGAAGCTTTTGATTCCTAGAAGTGACAGATAATGTTACAGTGTTTACATAGTAGAACATTGGGAGCAAACTGTGTCTAGTAATAGAATTGGCAAATAAATTGTAATATAGCCATACAATGTTCAAAAGTTTAATAAACTCTTCACTCATTGAGGTAAAAGAAATCACAGNCCCCTGATACCCAAAACTAGAAGGAAGTCTTACTGCTGTGTAGTGGAAATAATAATTATAACANGTAGTGTTTATATCACACATTCTGGGCTCTTTGTAAATCCTGAACATACTACCTATTAAAACTTCACTCCATTCCTCAGAGAGAGCTACCATTATTACTCCTCTTTACACATGAGTCTGTCAGGACAAAATAACACTAAGAAATATGTCCTTGTAGCAAGTTGTCAGGCCTATAATCAGATGAAGAAACTGGAGAGTTTGTGACCAGATAGAGAGTCAGGTCAATGAAAGATCTCCCACCAAACTCGGTGTTTCCTGGGCAAGCATGGATAGACTTAGCTGTGCTGCTGCTGNTGATTAGAAAGCACTTATTACATTATTGGCATAATCTGACTCAAAATGCAAATGAAGCCATCAAACTCAGTTGATAGCCGGTCAGATACCAAGACTGCCTANACACAATTCTCATCCCGCATCCNATCACAGACCATTTCTGCCTCCCTGTTCTATACTGCCTGCCTTTATTGAACACAAACTGTGATGCACTGATNGAATCCAAGATAAATTTGTAAAACATCATGTCAGGCCCTTTCTAGTCCCAGCATCCCCTGGTGATCCATGGTTGGGGTCTAAAAAAAATAGAACAGCACAGAGAAGAAGCAGACACCAACTTGCCACAGCTACATGTTGAGTGAAGCAGATATTTTTGTTTAAAAGACAGACAGCTGAGAAACAGTTATTTGATCCCTGCTGCTCGAGGGACAGTCGGGAAAAAAGGTATTTTTGTAATCGCTCTTCAGTGTTCCCTGTGCAGCTTAGTTCATACAGTCACAACAAAAACCCAAGCTCTGGTAATACATGGCAGCCGACCACAGATACGTTACGAGCATTATGCACAGTTGTAACTAGCATTCAGCTTCCTTTTGATTACTTCCAGGCCTGTGACATTTAGATTGCTACACAGTTCTTCCAACCTCAGACAACTTCCCAGAGTCAGCAGCACACATCCAACAATCAAGTACCAACATGGAAATTGTAAGCACTTGGTATCATTTACCTGTCTTTCATCACATTTATAGTGATGGAGTGAACCAGCACCTTATTATGAGTCTAAAGACAAAGGATATAGACTAAATTTAACCTTGCCACCAATTTGCTGTGACCTTGAGACTGTCAATTAAACTCTGAAAGTCCTTTTTTACTTTTTTCCCTCTGTTTTGAGAAAGAGGCTCCATGAACAGCCCAGACTGGCCTCATACTCACCCCATAGTCCAGTCTTCTCTCAGACACGTCATAAGCCTTCCTCAGGTCCAGAGCACTGGCATCCCACGTGCACCATCAAGCCCGGCTCTCAACTCCCTGTCTATGAAATAAGAATGGAGTTTTATGATGCCAGGACTGCTTTTTCCTCCAGTATCATCAGTGAGTTCTACTTCCTAACAGTCTCAAGAGTCTGATGCTCCTGGAAGCGGGAACAGTGTGGTTCCAATCCTTCTTTCTGTATTTAAGCCTTATATAACTTTTCCGAAAGGGAAACAAGAGTATTTGCTTGAGTGTGAGTATGATAGATGCCAAATGTATCTGCTTTGTCATATATACAAGTAATCTTTCTGTCGTTAACACTATCAAAGTTTGTCTTTCTTGATATTGTCGGAAATATAAACACAATTTCTAAATCTCACCTAAGCCTTCCTTTTGCTAAATTTTATTGGATTTGCAGCTAGCTTAAAAATAGTTATTTGTGGCTTGGTCAGCAAACACATACTTTTTGAGCATGCTAATAGGATGTGANAAAACTGTTTTCAGTGTTTCTGCCTACTTATATCTGTGGATGCCCTGCACTGTTATCTACACCAAACTACAGAAAACCATCCATCACTAGTGAACTGTTGGNCAAATTCCTGTTTTCCCAATACTGACAGCCTTGTGTGTAGAAGGTCTCATGTAGACAGCCTTATGAAATGCATATCTGGATTTCTATATATTTTTCCACAAAAGTCTAACTAACAAATCCATGCAGTCATATGGTGAGAAAGGAAGTGTATTTGGTAGCTCTAGCCTGCTGTCCTTACAGGCTCTATGTGTCTTCTGTGAAAGACCAAATACCATCCCAGTGGACCTGGCCTAGTTGAACATAAATACACCATTGAGGAGCAACTGACTTCTGAATTCATAAAAGTTATAAATAAATTGGATGGCCTTGTGAAGAGGCTGAACTTGAAGTGCCTTTTAATTAATTATTCTGAAAGCAGTACAGAAGCCTATAGCTGCCCATGTATGCAGAGATCTATGAAATGAAGCTGGTTTATAGATGGGTGTTGGATTATCCACACTTTTCAAGATTAGAAAAATCTAATCAACCCACAGTGGAATTAAGGAAGAGAAAGAAATGAAAAACAGCCTAATAAAGAAAAAATGATGTCCACTTGCCAATGCTGTGATTCCATTCATGGAAACCTAAAGACTTCATCAAAAATCTATTAGAACTGAAAGTCAAAGTCAGTAAAGTTGCGTGTTTCACAACCAACATACAAAGATCACCAGTGTTTCTATTTACAAGTAACAAACTGTCTGAAAGGGNAATGGAGAGAACACTCTTTTATTTGTATACTGAAAACTGTAAAACACAAATGAAAGAATTTTTTTTAAAGGAATACAAATGGCAAGGTAGTTCATACATGTTCATGGATTAGAATTAATATTGTGAAAATGGTCAAACTGCCTATAGTGGTCAGCAGATTCAGTGCACTCCCAGTAAAAATTCCAGTGTCCTGTTTTTAGAAATGAGAGGGGGAAATCAATAAATCAGTTCTGAAATGCACATGAAACCCTTCCCAAAAGACCTCAAATAGTGAAAACAATCTTGAACAGAAATAACAAGGCTGTGGATAACACACATACCCAAAACATATTTTAAGTGATAATACATATGTAACAATAATAATTACAGAAGAAGAGGTCATAAATTTGAGAGGGAAAGGAGAGTTAGAAGGGGCAGAGGAATAGGTGAAATTGCTATGTATTTATGTATGGATTCTCAAAAAAATTAAAAATTTAAATATAAAAATTATAGTCAGAACAGCAATAGCATTGACATAAAATCACACGCTTTGGCCAGTGAAACAGGGTAGAAAACCCAGAAGTAAATGATTGCATATATGCTCAATTGATTTTTAAGATAATGTGTGTGTATGTGTATGAGTGTGTGTATGTGTATGAGTGTGTGTGTGTGTGTGTGTGTGTGAGACGTATGTGTGGATACATGTGCTACAGTTTGTGTATGGAGGTCAGAGAACAACTTTGTGGAGTAGGCTCTCTCCTTCCACCTTTAGGTGGGTTCCAGGGATCAAACTCGGGTCCTCAGGCATACACCGCAGGCTCCTTTGCCTGCTGAGCCACCTCACTCAGCTATGCTCAGTTGATTTTTTTCATGGAAATGCCAACAACGCAATGGGGAAGGATGGTCTCTTAAATGAATAATGTATCCAAAAAAAATGCAAAATGGATTAGAGACTTATTTCACTCTAAAACCCAAAACTATTCACCTGTTAGAAGAAGACGTGGTGGAGAGGCTCCACAGCTAAGTCTGGGAAGCGTTTTGTTTTTGTTTTTGTTTTTGTTTTGGTGGGGGGAGGCGGAATACAACTCAAAACGAGCTACAAAAGCAAAGATAGACAAGGGAGATTGTACTAAGTTAAGAAAAAGAGTCTGCATCATAAAGAAAATAATATGCAATGAGAAGAGACAGTCCACAGAATATGGAAGAAAATATTTGCAGACAATGCAACTGATAAGTGTCAGCATCCAAAATATATAAGGAGCTCAAGCAATCCAGTAGCAGGAGAGAAAAATAACTCAAATACAAAAAGAGCTGGAACAGACAATCCTTTAAATAAAATATACAAATGGCAGCAGACGCATGAAAGAAATCCAGCATCACTGATGAGCCGATCATTGGTCGTTGTAAAGATGAAACATGAGTGATGGAGACTTTGGGAAAGGAGAACCCTTGTACCTGTTGATAATAATCTAAACATGNAAGATCCTTATAAAACAGAACTATGATACAAACCAGAGGTCCTGCTCCAAGCCTTCATCTTCAGGAACTGAAATCAGTATGCCAAAGGGACACCTGCTCTCCCATGCTCATTGCCACANAATTCACATTACCCAAGGCATGAAATCCACCTAAGTGTCCATCAGCTGATGTTTGGGGAAGGAATCTATAGTCTGTTTACACAATGGAATACTGTTCGGCCTTAAAGAGAGGAGATCTGTCATTGTGTCAATGTGGATGATTCTGGAAGACATTGCACTAAGGGAAATAAATCAAACACAGAGAAAACTGCCACATGATTTAACTTATATGAAGAATCTGATAAAATTGACTGTGTGAAATTAGAGAATAGAACAATGGTTATCAGAGGCTGTGTGTGCATGTGTGTGTGTGCGTGCGTGCATGCATGTGTGTGTGTGTGTGTGTGTGTGTGTGTGTGTGTGTGTGTGTAGGTGAAATGGGAAGTTTCAGATAGACAGGAAGAAAAACTTAGTTCTGAGATCAGTTGAACAATGGAGTGACTGCAGTCAGCAATGATTTAGACATTGCAGTATCACTAAAAGAGTAAATTTCAAATGTCTTACCATAAAAATAAGTAAATGGAGATGATGGATATGTTCATTAGATTGATTTATTCATGCCTCATATAAAATACTATATTATATACAATATATTGTTTACAATTACTATTTTTCAAGCAGAATATTAGTAAAACAGCTTTGTATACTAAAGGTTAGTATAATTTTTTCCTCCAGTTGAAAACACATAAAAATTCTAAACCCTATAATGGGATCATGCACAGATCCTTACATTTTTCTTACGATGCTAACCTAGCCCAGAAGTGGAGTGTTGGGACTGGTTGCCATCCAAGTAATTTTGCATCTATGCTTTTTATTCATAAGGTCTGAATATGGGTGAGTGTTGTTACAAATGCACCTCCATTTCTGTTTTGTTATTCATGGAGTATATGCCATGGACCTCTGACCAGTCCTGACAGTACACTCAATCTGTCTGAATTGATCACTGTTACAGGACAGAGCTGGGCAGTGTTTTCTGCAGTGCCTGCTGGCAAGCTCCTTAGGAATCAGCCACCAATGGAAGCAACCGTGCTCGGAGCTGGGAAGGAGCACCTGGGCCTCACTGCACTTGATAATGTTATCCAGAAAAGAGGAATCTTTTTCAGTTCCTGCTCACCTAAGCTNAATTTGGAAAAGTAACTATAAAGGATGAGACTGAGAATTATAATTGGGTCTTCTGATTTTTTTTTATTTTAAATCCTCCCTTAAAGGTCACTGGCTACAAAGACAATCTGTGCCTTTATTGAAGGGAAAGCTACAAAGCTTCTCCATGCAGCTCTGTCTATGCTTGTTTCTGCTATTTCATACCCTCTTTTGTCACCCAATAACAGACAAAAGGAAATTTAATCTATGAATTTCTTCTCTTTCTTTTAAAGGTTTCCTTCAAGGACCTATTTCCAAATGATGACAAATATTTCTAATTTAGAAAAATAGATAAGGGCCCCATATTTACCTTATTACACTTCTTTTCTCTAAGCACAACAGTGAGCGTCAGAAAAGCTTTTCAAGTTACAGTCCACGTGGATGGATGTACATGTGAGCCCAGAATTCAGCTTTTCTGTTCCCTCCCTGGGAAGGTACAATTTTGACATGACAAATATTGCTGCATCCACGCTAAAAATCCTGCCAACCAATGGCTTGTCCTGTAGACAGGGCCAGGGCTCCAATATGAATTCTGACTCCATGCCATGTTGTTTGATTGGCCTATTTTCTGGGTTATTCATTAGATCTTAATTTAGTATTTCAGTCAGGATTTCTGAATAGGCCAAGTAGACAGTGTGACACTGACTATAGACAGTAGTGGGCGTCAGACCTTCTCAGGCACAAAGAGGCTGTCCAGTGTGGTCAGAACCAGACTTCCTGGGGTCAGAGCCTACACCCTCCACTTGGTTGCTGTGTACTTGACTTAACCTCTCATCTGAAAAACTGGAAAAAGAATAGTTTCAACCCCCCAAAAATATTTCGTTTTGTAGAAAGTAGTTGGCTTATTTACATTTTACAAGATTAGAGAAAGAACCTAACTCAACTTGGGACTATAATGCATTCTTATTTTTATGAACTAATGATCCGTGCTGGGCACAGTAGCTCCTGCCTGTAATCCCTACACTCAAGAGGCTGAGGTAGGACAATTGCTGTGAATCAAAGCCAGTACAGACGATACAGTGAGATCTTGTCTGAAATAAAACTAACAAATGTAATGTAGGCTAAAAGCTAATTACCATAGTCACCATATGTATGGTTATGTTGAATAAGTAAATTTTTATAAAGTGATCAGAACTGTGTCTAACTATTGTTTCTAATATAAATTAAGGCACATACCACAATCAAGGAATTCATTGCATAAATAATAGTAAGGAACTAAAATATAAAAATGTTTAAACTTTTTAATATTTTGCTTTCCTTGTCAGACCTGATGTCCTTCACATTATATATATTTATCATTTTAAAGATTATATTATACCTTGTGGAATATGAATTTTACTAAAAATTGAACAGTAAGTATTTAGAGCAAGTGTTTTTAGTTACATGTATACCAAATATGAATTAGTACTAGTTACATTTCAATTTTTAGTTTCTTAAATATCAAACTTGATTTCCTATTTCCACTATAATCTCACACTAAGTTCCTTCTAAACTTTAAAAAGTCCTTTCTTACTTGAAAATTCATTTTTCCCCTTTTGGGGAGGGAGAGAAGAGTGATATTATTTCTAGTTTATAAATATACACATTGAAGTTCTGTGAAACTAGGGCAAAGGGAGCATCCAGAATTCTGAAGCAGGTCCAGGACAACAGCCGGGTCAGGCACTTTTCCCTACTCTGGACTAGGTGGAGGGTTCTGTGTGCTTCNTCACAGGCAGTTTCCAAGAGCTGAATAAAACCACCAGCCCTGCATGCTTTCCACAGCTACCTATTGTGCCCTGTTCTTCATTCATCTTGTGGATAGTAAATCCATCCATTTAAAGACAAGAAGAATTCAGTGTTCAGCTGTGGTCTGCTGCACACATGTCCACTTTCCTTACACNTCCTTTGAACAGAACACAGTCAAATCTATTGTACAGCTCACCGGCATGATATTGCTTTGATAGACACCGAGTGACCTAATATACACACTCCAGTGTACTCTAATCTGTGGTCTCCCAGCTCCCACTCGGCAGGAATTCTGAGATGTTGATGGAACCCCGTGATTTAACAGAGCAGCCAGGCTGCCCTTTCACCCCTCACACTGGTTCTGACAGCTGCCTGCCATGTGTACAGAAAACCTCACAGGCTGAAACCCCGCCACAGAGGAAGGGCCCTGGATAAACACACAAGTGAGAGCTTGCTGCTGCTTTAGAATTAGATTGTTTTTATAAACCGAATTTGCAGTAGGGACATTTAATAGCTAAGGAGCTGTAAGCCCCCAAAGTGTCCCAGATACCTTCCCTAGTTAAAGATTAGATAAGCCAGGCTCGGTGGTACATGCCAATCACCCCAGTGTTTGAGAGTGTGTGAGTGCCAGACCAGCCTGGACTACGGGGTAAGGCCCTGTCTCCCCAAAATAAAATAAAATCAATTAGTAAATAATCAAATAAAACAGAATAACACACACAGTGAGACTGGACTTGCCCACTCATTTGAGGTACCAGTCTTTCTCTTCTGGGTTAAACCAGTTTACCCATGCTTGGGGATTGTCCTCTCAAATGATGGTATGGAGATGTGCAGCAGCATCTCCTGGGTTGCTTAGGAAACTCCATTTGTGTTTAAGCTGTCAATNTAATCCACACTGCCTTTTTACTTTTATCAGGATATTCTTCAGGTAGAAAAGAATGGGAGCTTTAGGCATGACTATCGTCCTAAATATAAAGTTGGTTAAGGGGGAAGAAAAAAAAATCCCTCTTCGGCCCAAATAGCATTGTGCTTTATAATTCATTCTTTTCACATACAGTACGGCGTGTTATCATGGCTAATGTNCTCCCGCCGAGCTGCCGTCATCTTTTGTGGAGCTGTCAGGGTATTAAATTGATGCACCTTCCACATTTGGATAGAGGTCATTATCCTGTCGCCTGGTTGCATTGCCTCTGCTGTGCAGGTTAACTGCTTGAGGTCTTTCATCTAGATAAATGTTTCGCCAGCACTTTTGCTGTGTGATGACATGAGCCATCCTTGGAGGTCGCAGAGTGATGCTATGATAAGCTGTTCCCTGTGTGTTCACAGAGCCGGAAAGGGCTGGAGCCCAAACTTCATAATAGGCCTAAAAATAAGGGCAAATGCTCTCACTTGAGCAGGTGTTTCTAGATTTGGGTCTCTTTTTAAAAAAGTTTTTTTTCCTTTTGGGAGGCTAGGGGTGACAGGGTCATATGTATCCCAGATTGGCCTCATACTACTTATGTAGCTCAGGCTGGCATTGAATTCCTGCACCCTCCTTCCTAAGTGTTGGGGTTACAGGTGTATACCACCATACCTTGTTTAAAANGAAAACTTTTACTTTTGAGTGTTTCTTTTTTTTTAATTTCAGTATTATGAACGACCTCACTAAGTTTGTCTGGATCTGTCCTTCAGAAATCAGTGTGTTTGTCTAATCAGCAGTTTAATGTGACATGGTAAATGTGTGGGCTTTGTAATATTAGTATCTTGAGGAGCAACTCAAAGGCCACAGCATTAGTTGCTTCAATACTGTTTTCCACACAGGACGATGGATTTTAAATAAAGAGATTCAATTAAACCCTTTCCCCTCAGTGACAGTTGATTGATTAATTTTAAAAATAATTTCAGTTGCTTGTACTGGATTATTTCTGAGGAGTAATATGCCAAATAAAAAGGAAATAATTTTAAGTGATCTTATTTAACCAAGCAAGTTTCACGACAAAATTATTTTGAATTCTCAATTTTCAGCTCAATTTTTAGATAATTTTCTAATTGGTGCAGACACGATGTCCGTGTTTACCATCAGTGTAGTCACATGACCTGAAAGATGCTTTTATGAGTATATTTAAGGTTTTTAAACTTACTGAATGTTCCAGAATAAACTATTGTCTCTTTTAACATTTAAACAAACACCTAATGCTCCAAGGAACTAAATCTCATGACACTGTATAATTTGAAGCCAAGCAGCATTATTTTAACATTTAATCACCATGCTTCTACCAGGTATCATCTTTTTAAAATGCATATGATTATTTCCAACAGTTGACTAGATTTCCAATTGCTAGTTATGATTGAAGATCACCTGTGTATAATCCTCAAATTTTTATCATAAAACAAAANTTAAATCCTGCTTAGAGAGTGCCATCTTATTGGACTTGGAGCTGGAAAGCTCAAATGGAGTTTATCCATTTACATAGTATCCGTTAGTTTGTGCAGAGACAAGCATGAGTGAGGCAGTGGGTCTTCCCTTCACTGGTGGATTTTCTATGCCTTTCTTGGATTACGGAATCATCAACACATTGCCCAACCTAGAAAGCTCAGCATCTTCCATGACCTCTAACTTCCCTGTCTTCTTAACCGGATGCCAACAAGAAGTCATCAAGGCCTGCCAGTCTGCCTTCCAACATCATCTTAAACTCCAGTTTTCTGTTCTGCACTCTCCACTCTCCTCTTGCCTGGAGATCCTTTTTGTCTGTTTTCCGCTTCCTTGGTTGTTCCCATTCTTGATGATTCCTGTTCCTTACCATCATCCCTCTCTTTCACCGCTAAGAGCAGCGTCTTTGTCTGGCATCCATCCGGTGGGTGGATTCCTACTTAGACATAGTCTACTGGCCTACATTCGCTAGAAGGTTAGGGAATGACTAGTCCTTCCTACTAATTCCTGAAACTTAGTCTGTGCTCTGGGGAAGGAAGGGCTTGAAGCATTGAACGTGCCTGCTCTACCATTTCTCACACATCTAGAAATGCCCTCATTCCCTTNGACTTATTCCTTCAAGGAATCTTTTTTTAAGTTTCCCTGAAGATATAAATTTTACTTCCTCTCTTACCTTGTAACTAGCTATTTCACACATACCACATTTTTCTTTAATTTTATGCCTGCCCTATGAAAGTATGAGCCATATGAACCTTGAGAGAATAAAATAAAAAATTAAATCCACTTATTGGTGCCCAGAAAGCCTCCCCTGCACACATCTAGGTCCATTCTCTTGAAGGATACTGTTCTTCCCNGGAGACATCAGCCCACCTGGATAGCCCACCCTCATCTACCTCACTAGAAGGATGCATTTCCAGGAAAAGTTTAGATTCATGCTTAATTATTATTTTCTAGTTTGAAACATATTTGACAAATAATATACCAATTCTGTTTATTAATGGTAATTCAACCCAGAAGAAAATTTCACATTTTAAATCATATTGTCTTGTTTTGTTTTGTTTTAAGAAACAACTATTTATTTGTGTGTGTGCATATTCCAAAGTGTATGTATGGATATTAGAGGACAATTTATAGGAAGAAGTATGTTCTCTCCTTCTACACCATGGGTCCATGGATGGAACACGGTGTCAGGCTTGGCAGCAAGCACCTTTAATGACTAAGCCATTTGCTAGCCCTTTCTTGGAAATTTTAGTTGGTTTTAAGTTCATGTACACATTTATGATATGTGATTTATGATTGTATTGCACAGTATCTCCCCATCCATGATTTCATTTACCTGAAGTCAACTACAGCCACAAAAATAATGAATAGAAAATTCCAAAGTCCTTCTGTATTCTTTAAATTGCATGCTGTTCTGAGTATGATAAAATCNCATGGCCTCCTGCTACCTCTTGCCCACGATGTGAATTGTCCTTTTGCGGTGTTTCCACACTGTATAGACTCCTCACCCAGTAGTCTCTTATCACCCAGTTCCACTGTCAGCTCAACTCTGTGGTGTCACTGTGCTTGTGTTCATAGAACACCTCCTCCACTTACCAATGTGACCTAAGCACAAGAGCGTAATGCTAGCATTTTCATCACAGTGTATTGTAGTAGTTAATCTGTGTCTCATTTTGTATGGAACGTTCTACATGTATGTGTAGGAGAAATATATATATATATATATGTATATATATAATGTACTATATACATCATATATATATATGATATATCTATATATCCATATATATGAGGTCTGATACTATTCAAAACTCTAGGCATTCCCTGGGTGTCTTAGAATGTGTGTCTACAGGTCAGGAGGGTTGTTATGTTAGAATACAATTCTTTTAAGTGATATGTATTGCTAGTATTAATTGAAAGAATATGTGATGTAGGTTTTCCAATAGTTAAATAATAATTTACTCATGTACTTTTTAAAAAAAGGTGCTGAACAACAAACATGGAGCCTCACACATACCAGACAAGTCCTTTACCACCGAGCTTTTTCCCCAGCCTGGCTACAACTTTTCATATTAATTTGAATAGAATGTAAGCAGCTCTATCTTGTTCTTGTAAAACACAGATTTGAATGTTTCACTGTTGAGTGTAATGACAGCTGGGGCCTTGTTATATATGGCCTGTCCTAGTTAAGACACATTCCTTCTGTACTGAAATTATTGGGAGTTACCATGACAAGATGTTGAACACTGTTAATTTCTTAAATAATTTTAGGAGATTCATTTGTTTATATTTTTTATGTATTTGGGTGTTTTGTCTGCATGTGTGTCTGTGCACCATGTGCATGCAGTTTCCATGGAGGCAGGAAGAAGCATTGCATCCTTTTGGAACTGGAGTTAGAGAGAGTTGTCAGTGGGTGTTGGAACTTGAACCCAGGTCCTGAGGAAGTGTGGTCAGTGCTTTTAACCACTGAGCCAGCTCTCCAACCTACTGTTAAATTCCTTTTCTTCCCTTTCTATAATAATGGTATGTTTTTCCTTTCACATTGTTAATGTGGTATGCTGGGATTTTAGTCATGTTGTTAATGTGGTATGCTGGGATTTTAGTCACATTGTTAATGTGGTATGCTGGGATTTTAGTCATGAGCTACCATATAAATCTGCTCATGCACCTTCTCTCTCTCTCTCCTCTCTCTCTCTCTCTCTCTCTCTCTCTCTCTCTCTCTCTCTCTCTCTCTCTCTCTCTCTTTCCCCCTCTCTCTCTCGACAGGATCTCATTATGTAGCCCTGACTAGATTGAAATGCAGTATGTAGACAAAACTGGCATGAAAATCACAGAGATCCTCCCCTGTCTCCTGAGTTTTGAGATTAATAACATGAATGACCATGACCAGCTACTCATACTCTTTTAAAATAGAGGAGAATGAATCCAATCTTCATATTCTATTACACCTATTTTGAAGAAGTATATAAAATCTTTGTTTTAAAGTACCAATGTTTTCAATAAACCAAAACTTTACAGTCTTAGCTATTTACAATTGTGATTTTTAAAATGCTGTTTTCACTAGGAAATGTGGAGATACTTAAATAGATGTCTAACTGATTAACAAAAATATGCATAAAATAGTAAACAAAAAAGAATGAGAACTATTAAATGATCAAATTCTAACCCTGGAAGTACTATACAGATGTGAGAAATGTTTATCCTCTGTATCCTTTGATTTTAGTGCTATAGATGGATAAGGAGACAAAATTACTTTTTTTCCCCTCAATTATCAAACCATTCATAGCCAAAGGCTGACCAGTGTCCGACCACCCAGGACCCAAGTCTTCTGTAACTATGTAGCTGCCTGCAAGGCAAAGGGCCTGCTTAATCTCAAGTGGTAGCAAATTTTTAGGACTTCTCACAAAAGTATAAATCCTCTTCTTTCTTGTTTTGTTGTTTACTGTNCTCTCTGAAGATCTAAGCATGAAAGAAGCTGGGTCAAGAGGCCAGTGTTCCTATTAGACTTTGGAGTCATACCACTGATAAATCGGTGACAGCCCGCACCATCCACAGACATGCAGATTTCTGCTCCTGAATTCTTATTCTTGGACTCTAATACTAAAAGCTTGCGGACATTGTGTTAAATGAATAACAAGGTTGTTTTTAATGGATTCAGACTTACCTGAGTGGAACTGTATGATTAATACAACAAAGATACCTATTCACCTTGTGTGTGTGTGTGTGTGGGTGTGTGTGTGCGCGCGCACGTGCATTGTATGCATATTTATGTGAGAGAGCAGAAGTGTGTGTGGATACACACTTGTGTCTGTGCCTCTGGAGTCCAGAGGTTAGTGTTGAGTGTCTTCCTCAGTTGCTGTCCAACTTTATGTACTGAGGCATCATCTTTTGCTGACTCAGCTCTCTGATTTGTTCAGTCTAGCTAGCCAGCTTTGCCCTAGGAATCTCCTGTCTTGGCCTACTGAGCTGAGCTGGGATTGTAAGTGAGCCACCATGCTCACCTGGATTTTTTATATGGGTGATCGAATCCAAACTCCAGTACTCATGCTTGCACAGCAAGCCCTACCACTGAGCTATCTCCCCAGCCGCCACAATTTTTTTTTATTGTAGAAAACTTTATCCATGCAGAAACTTAGAGTGATGGAGCCCTGTATACCCAATGTCAATGTTTCCCCCCTGCAGCCATCACCCATTCTCCCCATTCTACTCAGATAATTTCAGCAAATGCAAGTCAACTGTGTTTCATTTTAAACTATTTTGCTATGTGTTTTTGTGCAGTTACCTTTTTATCACTTTTAATTATGAGTAAGGGTATGTGCATGTGAGTGCAGGCACCCNTGAGGCCAGAGGCTTAGGAACCGCCTAGAGCTAGAGTTGAAGGTAGCTGTTAAGTTGCCTCGTGTGTGTGCTGGGAGNAGAANTCAGCTCCTCTGCAAAACCAGTGCCCATTCTTAACCCCTGAGCATCTATCTCTCTAACCCTGATACTTACCATCATACAACATAATCAAACCACTACAATTGCTCCCAATTTCATCGTTCTCCTAGTAGCATTGAACATTCAACTGGCATTTACTTTTCTGAATCTGTCCTGTGCAGCAGCTTTTGATTTGCTCAAATCAGATTTCTTTTTCTCTCTCTTTGCCTCTCCCACCTTCCCCTTTCTTATCTTTTCTGTTTGACATTTGTCTGGAAAAAACAGGTTGATAGTTCTATAGGGTTTCCCACGGTCGTTTTGCTGTTTGCATTCTTGTAGCCTTTAACATATTCCCCTCTCTCATGTTGGTATAAACTGGTACTGAGTTTTGATCAGACTCTGATTTAATGTTTTTGCAAATTACTTGGAGATAATAATATGGTATTCTTCCATAGCTATTTATAATCATTTATAATCATCAGGCTTTGAAAAATAATGGTATTGTAAGTTCATAATTTCTTATTAGTTCATTAACAAAAATATTTCCATAAATAAAAATTTCTCTTTGTTGATTATTTTGCCACCTTAAGGAACACTTAATATAGAAAAGACAAAATAAAAGCCTGCTTCTTTCTCTTTGCATGAATTACAGTACAGACATGGTGACATGCAACCTTAATCTCAGCACTTGGAATGCAGAGGCAGATGAGGCTCTGTGAATTTGAAGCCAGCCTCATCTTAAATATAGTGAGTTTCAGGCCATCCATGGATACATAGTAAGACCTTGTCTCAAGACAAAACAAAACAAAACAAAGCAAAACANATATCTTCCCAAGGTGATGAACTTGTTTTGATTTGACCTTGAGGCAATGGGAGAGTCTCTCCAAGCTGTTTGTCGCTCGTCGTGACAAGACACTGATAATTTCCAGTGGCTCCTTTCTTTGTTATAGGACAAGATGTCCCAGACCCATGCTTCTCCTGCATCAGGCCTAGAGTCAGCCTTTGAGTTTGAAAGGTCCNCATTTTCCCTGGGCTGGTCAGGACTCAGATCATGATGTGCTTGTATGTTTTCAATGTGAAACAATGATTGTACCAATAGTTTTCTTCTGACTTCACCTTGCTGACTTTGGAGTGTTCTGTCCTTTCTACATGCTGANTTCTAGACAAAGTGCTGCTCACCTACTCATCCCACATTGCAGAGTAGCCTTGTAATGACAANGTGATTCTTATGAATGGCTTAAGACTTTTACTTCCTTCATCCCTCATATTAGAGTTGTTTGTTTAATTCAGACACGCAAATGGGACATATACTGCACAGACAGATTGTTTGTAGCACAACCGTCAAATTCTTATGTTTTAAAATCATTTGGAACNATTTCCCCTCTATGTTGCCAACTGCATAAACAAGTTTATTAACATTTTAACGATTGCCTTTTAATATTTTTCTTGACTATTACAGTAGCTTCTCTTTATCCATGAAACCATGGTTTCAGTTTCCCATGGTCAACCATAATCCCCAAACACAGTATTAAATGGAACATTCCAGAAATTATTCCTAAGAGTTAAATCATGTGTCTTGCTGANCAGCAGGGTAACATTTTGCACCTGAATCATTTTATCTCTAATGTTGTACATGGTGACTGCCTTTGTGTAACATAAAAGTCACTCGGTTATCAATCAAATGTCTCAGTATCTCAGGTTTTGTGTTCAACTAATTCTTGCTTTACATAAAGTGGTCACAAACCACAAAAGTAGTGAGACACTATAGCATCAGAGAAAACAGAAAAGATGTTAATCCTACCATGAATGGTAAGGCTATCAGAAACAGGAGGAATTCTGGTATGTTTAGAATTTAATTGGATCTATAATTTCAGGCGTCCACTGGAAGCCTTGCAAACTATCCTTCTTGGGAAAATGGGATTCCTGTGTGGTGAAATACATTTATATTCTTGAAATCAGAACTATGACACAAGATATATTCAGAAAGTATATTCATCCCTGGCTCTCCCTTCCCTGTATACTTTTCTTAGATTTTGTGACATACCTTCCATTAAATAATACATCATGATGTACCTTCCACTAAGCCATGAATTGTGTTAAAGTTATATAAGGAATGGAGGAACAAGGAAGGGAGTTGGACTTCTTCATGGTAAGAACAGGAGATCTATCTGTATTTATGACTTTTTTCTTAGACAAACATCAGCATGCTTCTGTCCATGACACAAGAGCACCTACCAACAACCACACCACTTTAAGAAGAATTTGACAAAAAAAGGGGGGGAAAAATAGATGGAAATCACTTTTATCTTTGAGGAAATATAAGGTTCATATTGGGAAACCTAATTTTGCATTGAGAAGTTCACCAAAGATTTAATTTTTGCTAACTTTTTAACCAACACTAATTTCTCTGAAAATATTGAGGGATACCTTTTGCCCTGGAGAGAGAGATAAGCCTGTGTTCACCGCCCTCACTGAAGGAGAGCTCTTCAGAGTTTACCAGTTTACAGGCAACAAGTGTAGACACTAGGGCTCATGCCACCAACCTCTAATGCCTAGTTGACTTCTGAAAGATTCCATCTAGTTACAAGATAGAAGACTCAAAGCTTTTNAAAAAAATAAGAAAAATCCTTTCTATTGCAAGAAGAAAAAACAGATTGTTTCCATTAATTTTATGAGTGATTTTATTTGCATTGGCTAAAAACTGGGCCTTGGTTGGGGTGGTGCACAGTGGGAGGGAGGTCTGACTAGAAGGTCACAGTCTGTGTCAGAGGAGTGTCTTGCATTAGTGTCTCTGTGACCACACAGCACACTCAAAGCTGATCTCTTCCTGCACTTCATCTGTCCCTCTCAACCATTCTCTCCTCATTCCTGTCCCACTGGGCTCTCAGGGGCCCTGCTGCTCCATTCTTCTGCGTTTCTGATCAGCAGCCAAAGCTCACCCATCAGCCTCCTGAATCCCTGCTCTGTTCTTCATTCTGANGTCTCCATCCGGGATTCCTATAAGAGCTTCTCCAAACTAACTGAACAACTGATACTGACTCTTGGCTGACTGTGGGCCCTCCTTTGCCNTCTTGTGCCCTGAATGGTGGCACATGAGTCTTCCAAAGTGCTGTTTACATCATGTTGTCCCTTTCCAGAAATGTGAAAGTGACCCGTCATCTGTCTGACTTCATACCTTTCACAAGCTGAATCTGTCTTAAGAGCATTTACTGCACACAGTCCCACTTCCTCTGCTCAGGCCAAATTCTGTCTCTCTGACTATCACTACCTGAAGTTTATTCAGATTCAAATTATAGGAAGTTCAACCNTTTTTTAATGNATTGCTAAAATGCTTCCTATTGCAAAAGGGAAGAAACAAAATAAGATGTCATGGCAGATGTAAAGAATATAGTAGTATTCTATTGCCTTGCAAAAATGAAACCTCTTACCCNCATAATATGAGTTGGCTGGCATTATANTCAAGTAGAAAANGTAGAATCTGGAACAATAAAACCGGGATGTAAGTCCCAGCTTTGTCACTTATGAGAAGTGGGGTCTGAAGAACACTGTGTGTTGTCCATTTGTATATTTCATTAGACTAAAAAGTAGACAGTTATATCACTAGCTGACTTAAAGAGTATGGACGAAGATGTAATTCTTTCTCTAAGAATTTATGATGCCAACTAAACATGATGGGTATTGAATCATTCAGGCAGCCTCGTTTTTTCTGTGGTGACGAGTCATTGGACTACAGTACTCATTGTTTACTGAGACACAGCCACCTCAGGCTNCATCTTCACAAAGTGCTGCTATTGTCCCCCTGGGAATGAGATTTACCAATATAGATAGAGCCACCTAACTGTGTCTTATGTATAAACGCATTTCACCAGGAGGTCCTATCAGTGTCTACTGCTTCACTTCCAAAAGATCTG
>LZPO01028427.1:0-12781 GCA_001675575.1 Neotoma lepida | reverse complement strand
TTACATTATATTGACAGCCAGTGCTTCTCAATGAACTTAAAGGGTTACCAGATGTCTGCCTCCATTACTCAGAAGTACTCTGCTTATTCATTGTGAGATACCCAGGCCATTCACCTGTTTGCTTCTTTATCTACTCCATATCTATTACCTGTTGTCCCACGTACACACAGGCCGCCATATTTCACAGGGGGCTGCCAATCACAGCCTTCATATATTTTCCTGCCAAGCTTCTGGATAGGTTTATCAATAAATCACAGGAACAATGGAGAGGCAGGAGAAGCCAGAGTTTCCTCCCTCTTTCTCTCAACAGAGGTGGTATACCCAGAACTGGCTCTACCTCTTCCATCATCTCAGCTCCCAAAAGATGCTTCCAACCTGGGGTCCCCAGTCCCTGACATCTGGTACCAGACCTTCTCACTCAACACTTTCTAAGTCATTCACCTTCCCTTGTTTACAGTCCCTGTCTTCTATGTAAATAGATCCCCACAGTCAATTCCCTCCACTGAACTTCAGGTACCATACAGCTTTTCTACCCAGACCTTGTCCAACACATACTGCCTTTCTCTTCCATTACAACTTCTGTGGTAAGCAGAATAAAGTCTGTCTTATTTACCTCCTAATCCCAGGAAGATATGAATATTCTACCTTAACAGGAAAACGAACTTTATAGGCATGGGTAAGGTAAATGTCCCTAGATGAGGAGATTGTCTTGGATTATCCACAGGGCCCAGTGCAATCAGAAGGCTCCTCCTTATAAGTGACTGGGGAGCCAAGGAAATATGGAGTCAAAGACAGAGCTCTGATGGTGGAACGGAGGTGAAAGTGAGATGATTGCTAGGGGACCAGCCAGTGTAAGTAGCTCTATAAACCAGCAATATCAATGGGAAAGAGTCTCCCCTCGCACCTCCAAAGGCCTCTCAAAACAGTGCTTTTTATTCAAGAAATCCATATGAGACTTCCAACCTCCCGAATTACAAGATAACAGGTCTACATTTGTTGTAGCAGCAATAAGAAGTTAACACATCTGGAAGAAAAAAGTCATCTAGGAAGTGCACACAAACTAAGAGTCAGGGGACAGTAAACGTATTCAGGAAACAGTACAGCACAGAAAAAAGAAAAAGAAATCTGCACTGTTTCCAAGGATAGAGAACAGTAAAGATATCCACCCATCTCCAGGTAATACCACAGACAGACAATAAGGAAGAATGGCCAATCACACATACAGGTTGAGGATAAAAGTGACAAGTAGAGAGATGTATTCAAATGTGGTCTCCAGCATTGATAAGTTGTGTTTATAGTCTGAATGGTTTCATTATTTTTCCAGAAAATGAAAAGAAAACATACATGTTCAAGACTGCACATGAAAAGGACTTGGAATTGTACTTGCCTCCCCCTAACTTAAAACTGAGATTTACAGGCCAGCTTTTATGTCTAGGTAGAAATAGCCAAGACTCAAGCAGCTGCTCTTCGTAAATGATTAGTTGAAGATTTATAATGCACAGGATATAATCACTACCCAAATAAATGCCATAGACTAAAGGCATCAGGTAACTGATCTACAGACTAAAAATAACCTGACAGCAGGGAACATAATTGCTTATTTATACAAATGGTCTATGCACTCAGGCACTCTCTGTAAATAGATCGTTACAGCCATTTCCAAGACATTAGACTCCATTAGGTAAATTAGACATGCTTTACAATCCTAATGATACAATCACAGAAGCAAATATCTCCAGAAACATCTATCCAGTTCCACTCTCGGCTAACCCTGGCTCTACATGAGGGCACTCAGCTGAGAAAACTATGAAGCGATTCTGTTTGGAGAAGAAACAAGTGCAGAATCTCAAGTTGGTACCTCACTTCTGTTACAGGACAATAAGGTGTTCTGTAGGAGCAAACCTGCATTTAAACTCCCTACACTGTGACGTTTTTAGTAACAACCATCAGACTATTCTCTGCCTACTCATCATCTATCACTATTCTTTTCTTCTGAATGCCCAGGGTAGGTCTCGTTTCTGCTTCCTGCAACCATAGCTACTGGTTGCCTCAGGCTGGCCATCCCCAGGCCTTCTCCCATCCATTGGTGTCTCTTCACTGGATTGTTCTCATCATCCCCTAGTCATATCCTTGGATTTAGCTTCTTTTCCTTCATTCATTTAATACTTGGCAGAAGAATCTACCTCTCTTCAGCAACACGAGTAAATCTGCTCTGTGTCCTCACGTTTGTTAATACATATTGTTTCATTTACTTATTGGAGAAATCTGAAAGCATTAAATCAGTCCCCTGACCCTGAGTTTCTTTGTTTTGACTTGAATGCATTGTTCTAGGCCAGTTCTTAGAAGCACTCCTTTTCATTCTCAAAAGTGTCTCACGTTTGGACAATAATTGTGTTGTTCAAATATCAGGCAATTGCCTTCTTGTAGGAGGGAATGAAGGATGTGTTGGGAGGGGGAGGCTAGAGGGATGGGAGGACGGAAGGGGGGGATCTTTGATTGGCATGTAAAATGAATAAAAAAATTTCTTAATAAAAAAAAAACAAATATCAGGCAAAGCTGAGTACTGCTGGCTTAATGTTCTTTCCCACGGTGACAGGGACCTCTCTGACCACAATCAACTAGAAACCCAGGACTCCAGGAAATCTGAAGGACCAATCAACCATCCTATCCCTACTAAGCTCTTACAGGTCTGAAATACAGCCCTTTAGAAACACTGAGCCATTGGGTTAGAGGAGACCTCCCAATGGTAAGCACCGCCACAGTTCTGCTGGTTAGGAAACTGGGGCTTGACTTGCCGATGACTGAGTCAGACACAGTCATTATTGTGTTCTGATTCTTGACCTTGGGAATTTTTCAGTTGCCACACAATCAGGAGGCTGTGAGTGCGGAAGGTTCTTTTCTGTTGTAATATTAAGGATGATTCCTGCATTGAGCTTTGCATGCCTCCAAACCCGACAGCTGTGGACTGCTCAGGGTTAGGGGTACAATCTGTTCTTGGGAAGCGCTGAAGCTAAATGGCTCAGAGAGAAATCACACTCACGACCTCGACTTCATTAGCACCACCTGTGCACTTAAGAAAGACAACATAAGTGCATTTTAAATAAAACACTCAACCAGCGCCTCAGACCCGGCTGTTCAAGCGAGATTATAATTGGATCTCTAGCTTCTATCACGCTCTGTTTTCTTCTATAGTCCACAGGCTCGCAGCAGCCCTTGGCTCTTCCTCCTTCATTTCCTTCTCTATCATCTTTCCTCCTTTGCATTTTCCCACTGGGAACTGGGAAGATACGAGCCAAGCCTTGTTGTGCGATGTCTTTCTGTAGGCTGTGAATATGTGTTGCTCTGATTGGTTGATAAATAGAGCTGCATTAGCCTATGGCAAGGCAGCATAGAGGCAGGCAGGAAATCCAAGCAGATATATGGGAAGAAGAAAGGAAAGGAGGGGAGATGCCAGCCTGCCACTGAAGGAGCAACATGCCAGCAGACTGGTAATGCCACAGCCACATGGCAAAACATAGATTAATAAAAATGGGTTAAGATGAACGAGTTAGCTAGCAAGAAGCCTGCCATAGGTCATACAATTGGTAATTAATATTAAGCCTCTGAATGATTATTTTATAATGGCTGGAGGATCACAGGGCTGGGCAGGACCAGAGGAAAATGGGACCGTGGGGCCAGGTGGGACCTGAGAAAACTTACAGCTACAAAGCCTGAGTTTCCTCATCATTCCTGGGTCATCTCAATTGGAAGAATGGTAAACAAGTCAGTCACCTTAAACAAATTTTTTTCAATGGATTTCTGCTGTGAATCATAGCTACTTAACAGCTGCCACTGACTTTTAGGAACGGATTGTAAGTAAGAAGTAAGTGGGATGGTCAGTTTGGTGCATCAGCCTGGCTGGGCTCTTGACGCCAACTGTTCAATCTGACACTAAATCAAATATGCATCTAAGGCAGTGATTCTCAACTGTGGGTCATGACCCCTTTAGCAAACCTTTCTCTACAAAAATATTTATAGTAGGACTCATCACAGTAGCAAAATTACAGTTAAAAAGGAGCGATGAAAATAATTTTATGGTTGGGGGTCACCACAACATGAGGAACTGTATTAAAGGGCCACAGCGATAGGAAAGTTGAGAACCNCTGCTCTAAAGTTATTTGGCAACTGGGATGATGAAAATCTGTAACAGCTGCCTTTCAGTAAGAGAGATCATCTGGGCACCTTCATGAAAACTATTCAGTAGCCCTCAGCACAGCACAGAGGCTTCCCTGAAGGAGTTCTGCCTGGAGCACACAGCTTCAGATCATGTCCTAGTCTTCCTTTGGATTTTTCAATTTGCCCTACTTATGCCCACAATAAAACTCTCACTATATAACTCCCGCTGGTGCATTTCTTTGGTTTAAAGATGGTTCTCAACCTCCCTAATGCTGTGACCCTTTAATACAGTTCCTCATCTTGTGGTGACCCCAACCATAAGATTATTTTCATTGTTACTTCCTAACTATAATTTTGCTACTGTTATGAATCATAAGGTAAATATCTGATGTGCTAGATGTATTTTCATTGTTACAAAATGACCCAAAGGGGTCATGACCCACATGTTGAGAAACACTGGATTTATCCTAAGGTTTAACAAATAAACTCTTATATAATACCTTCAGGAGACCCTTGGCATTTATCCCTGCTTGGTGTAGAATTATACAGCAGAAAATAATGAGATATATTTCTACTTGACACATATTTCAGGCCAAGCCAGACCCAGGCCTTCCAAAAGGCACTCACCAATACTGAGACTGAACCCCAAACCTAAAAATCTGGAGATGTGGCCTGGGTATGGCTATTCATAAGCTTCCAGATGGCTCTCACATGAGCCAAACTTGGAACACATTGAACTGGACTGATCAGTTACAGTTGTAACTTCAATGTCGGCTGAAATCACCCTGCCCTAGATAGTCTGGGGAAGGTTATCTGGCAACCTAGTCACCATTTGTGAATGCTGTCACCAAGACTCCTACAAAATTTTAAGAGCAATTGTGGTCTTGTGGTAAGATTTCCAGATTTAGCAAAGAAACACATGGGACATCTAATTAAATTTGAAAAAAATAGTTAAGCAGACGAAATTTGAAATTTATGAGGGAATGGTGAATATAGAACATTTAGGACATTGTGACAGATTTAACACATGCTTTAAGACAAAATTATGAAATACAAAGGCATGCTCTGTGTACACAGGATGTCTGTCAATCTAGTCTGTGGGCATCCTCAGTACAAACTCTTCCTTCACTGAGTTGGTTTTATCTGCTTTTAATCCTATATGTTCTTGCAGGGTCCTATATACATGGACTTAGAAATATATCTCTCCTATCCTAAGTCCACAAAAACAATAGATTTTTTTTATGAGAGTAGCTGAATTCCTGCGGGGTCTGAGGAAGAAAGAAATGTCATTGTAGCAGCATCAGCTAAATATTGGTATGAAACACCTTGTTGAACATGGCGGGATTGTTTCACTGCCATGAAGGTCTTTCTCTTCACTGTTCGTCCCTAAATCCGAGCTTCCGTTCCTTCCTCATGCAGAATAGATGGTTGAGTAATGCTTCAGTTCCCTTCTCACCTTCTCCCTGAAATGCAACTAGAAAAAGCCCTGAGCAGAACCAGCCTGTAACAGTGAGGGGTGGGTTTCTCCAGCCCCTGGAAAGAATCTACACACCCAGGTCAGTGGTTACCCTAGACCTTTCTACGTTAACAATTGCTAACTTTGGAGTCCTCTGAGTCTGGACCACTTCTGTTTCTGTACTTCCAGTTTTTCATACAAGATGATAGCTGCCTTTGTTTTACTGGCCTTGAGTGCGCCAATTGGAACTAGAGAAACTCATTTCCTAGAACTGCACAGTCCATTAGCCAGAGTTGGTAGCTAGAATGCACAATGCTAATAACTCAGCCACTGAGTTTATGGAGCTTCCCAGCTTAGGCTGATCATTGTAATTATCGGGGCCTGTTAAAAGTACAGTATCTTATCCTCACCTCACACCTAGAAAATCAAATCCATGAAAGAGATTATTTCTTCAATTAACCAAGTTTAGAAAACACTGCTCTATACCCTGGATGGGCCTGTTAAAATGCAAATAGGAGCATTTCCAACAAAGCAAAATGAACAAGAACTGTTTCCACTGAGAAGATGAAATGGAGATGAGCTTTGTAGTTCACCTTAAATCTCCAAGCACAATTAATTCTCACCTGGGCCTGCTAGAATGATCTCTCAGGGATCTTCCAGTTCCAGGATTCCATGACTCTGCACAACACTGACTCATCAGAATCTTGGGACTTTTAAGAGGCCAATGAGTGAGAAGCAAAGTAAAGCCTTGTTGGAAAGGATGCTTTAAGTTGGGAGATCTTGTTTTTGTGGAAACAACAGGTAGTAGGGGTAGGAAGTAGTGACTAAAGACTAATGAGGATCTTCAGTGACATTTGATGACTGCATTTTGGACCACCCCCTTTATCTTTTCATATAAAAACTGTTAAGAGTTAGGTATGGTCATACACACCTATAAACTCAACATGGAGAAGCCTAGGGCAGGAGAGTGTCTAGTTTGAGAGCACCTGGACTGTTAAATATCTCTCAAAGGCAATTTAGAAGTCTTGTGAACAAATGAGAAAAGGACAACCTACATACATCAGTTTAAATTATATTTGCCATATTGCTCAAAATAATTTTTTAACTGTGATTTGTGATGACCAATTTTTTGGTTATATTCAATGAAGGAAAGAGATGCCTTACGTCTCTCCCAAGACCTTTTGCTAAATGCTGTAACTGGGGGGAGGCCCAGGGCACAATGGAGCACACAAGAGAAGCACTAAGATGTGTTTGGGTCAGAAAGAGCCTTATAGAGCAGTAGTGGCTTCTAAGCTAAGACAAAAAATTGTGGGTCCCAGCAGTGCCTCTCAAAGTGTCAACACAAGGCCAGCTGAGGCACTGAGACCTTCATACAAAGATGTCTATGAATTCCCACCTTTCAGGTTGTCATGTGTTTAATTATATGCCCCAAAAATGTGGTGATATGTCAACCTTGGGTACCTCAGAATGTAACCTTATTTGGAAATGGGGTCTTCCTGGATATCACTCAAAAGCTGGGGTTATGTTGGCACACAACATCAGCTTCCTGAGAGCTAAGGAAAAGGATGATCTCTTGCTGTCGCCTTCAGAGAGAGCACAGCCCTGCTGACACCTGATCTAAAAACCAAGGCAATACTTTCCTGCAGTTTAAGACACTCAGTTTGGGGCACTGTTTCAGTGACCCTGGTAAGCTGATATTCCAACTACATATCTCTCTGAGGCCAGATCTTTTCCATGTGTGCCAAACAAACAATAATTCCAGACACTGAATTCAGAAGTAGATAGGAGATTCTAGTGTCTCACTTGGTATTAGCCAAAAATCTAATAAGCAGTAAGTCTAGTATCTTCCATTCATTTAAATATTGAGGATATTTGCAAAATTGTAAAGTAGTGCCCATCATCTCTAATTTGTTTCGTCATATCAAATGTAGTCATTTCATAAAGTATGCTGTCATTGTTTTTAAACTCAATTATGTCAATGTTTAATCATATTTTTAAATGTCTTATTTATAGATATAACATCCACCAAACAGAATTTTGGAGGCTCCATCGTAATTCCTATAGTTTAGAGGCAGTTGTTTTGTTTTTGCACTACAAGTTAAAGAATTTCTAGAATGGAGTAGGACAAGGAAAGAAAGAGAGAAAGGCTAGCCAAGACAGAGGAAAGTCACATGCAAAGACACAAACAAATGGGAACTACAAGGGTCCTGTGAACAGAAGAAGGCAGGAATGGGAAATAAAGCCGAATCTACAAGGACCTTGTACCATGTGTTAAGGAGTTTAATTTTCAGCAAAGTTAATACACAGCTGAGTAGCAGTGCTTGGGGAAAGAAGGTCTCAACACAGTAAGAGAAATGCAGTGAGATGGAGAGAAGAGTGAGACAAGAAACTAGCCTGAAACCAAGGAGCTGAGAAAACACAAAACAGCAAGCAGCAATGGGAAAGGGGAGCGGGTGAGTCAGTAGAGAGATACTATTGAGTTGAATCAGAAGCACGTATTGGTTATTACCTGTGGAAGAGGTGGAGAGAAATCCCCCTCAGAATGACAGCTCCAGACTGGATCAGTTGAATGGTTGGTGGAACCACCCTATCAAGAAGACGACAAAGAGAGAGAGGGTCCAACTTAGAGAAGGAAAGGAAGGAGGTGGATTTTGGAATAGCATCACTAGTGCACTTGAAAGACAGCCAAAAAGAGTTCGCTGTGTGCAGGTCATGTGTGGGCCTGGAGATCAAGAGACAGGTGTGTGCTGGACATATATTATGTGGGAAATGTTCACATAGAAATTACAGCTAATTCATGGGTTGACAAAATCACACACAGAGAATATGGGGAACATTATGTATAGGAAGATCTCAGATGCAACCACTAGGCCTTTACCATTGAGGAAAAGCAGGAAAAAAACAGGATCCTGAGGAAAAAGCGATCACAGAAATACAAGAGCTAGGAGATGTAATTGTCATAGAAGCCAAGAGAAGAAAAAATTCTGACCAGAAAGAAGTGTTCAGCAAAGTCAATCAGTGGGTTGGGTAATAGTCTTATATTCACCTTAATATAAGAAAGAAATGGTTCACCTTAATGTGGAAATTTCAATTAACAGCTTTCACTCAAATACTTGTTTATACATATGAACAGCTCACTTAAATGCAAGCTCAGATGTTTGCTGGGAAGAACGTTAACTCTGACCCTGTCCTTAAGCGTTTCTAAGGGAAGGATGCATGTCTGAATTACTGAGAGAACAGCAGGTATGTCCTAAGGGCAAAAGACAGCAACTCAGAGTTCAAGTAAGAGGGGGGTGTGGTGCTTTGAATGTGATTGGCCCCCAGAGACTCCTATCTTTGAATGTTTGTTTCCCAGCTGAACTGTTTAGGGAGGATTAGGAGGTGTGGCCTTGTTGAAGGAGGTGTGGCCTTGTTGGAGGAGGCGTGGCCTTGTTGGAGGAGGTGTGCCACTAAGGGTGGGATCTGAAGTTTCAAAAGCCGACACCAGGCCCAGCCTCACTCTTTCTCCCTCTGCCTGATGACTGTGGATCAGGATATAGACACCTACTACTGCCACTGCTATGTGCCAGGCCTGCCTGCCTCCCTGTCGCCATACTGTCAGCTGTGATGGGTATGGACTAGCCTTCTGAAACTGTAAGCAAGCCCCTAACTAACTGCTTTCTTTTATAAGCTGCTTTGCTCATGGTATCTTCTCTTCACAGCAAGAAAACAGTAACTAAGATAGGGAGCAGAGTCCATTTGTGAGAACATTTCAGCAGAGTCCATCGTGGTACAATCCAGCAGTGACACAGCTGCGGGACACACAACACTACTAAGCACTTAAAGTTTGTGTGCAGCTGGTTAAATTGGGGTGTGCTGTATGTAGGAAAATACACACAGGACTTGGGGAAAAAACATAGTTTGAAAAAAGACAATCAAGTAGCTTTTATATTGATTATATATATGAAAATACTGTCAGCGTAGGCTGGTGCTCAGACCAAACCTCAAGTTCTTGTCTCCCCTTTCTTGTTTCCACACCATCAGGGTGCTTGCCATGAGAGGTTTTTCTTGTTTGGTTTTGTTTGGTATAATTGTCACAACTGGTATTTGGAGCAGCATGCTTCTTTATTCTCATCCAGAGAGGTAAAAACTGTGACATCTACATCTTTTTCAAAAGCAAGTTAAGTTCTCTACAGTTAACCTCCAAACTCTCTTTGTGTCTCATCAGCTAGATTTGGCTTACACATACATCCTGGAATCAATTTCTGATTACACTTGGACCACCAATTGGCTTCCCTTTTCCAGGATTGAACATAGAGTCTGGCATCCCCTGAAGTCCCTGGGTTGCCAGAGAACAAGATGGATGCCTAACAAAACTAAACAGAATTCTGTTTAGGAAGAAAGATGATAGGGAATTCTGCTGGGTAAGCAACTCCCAGTATGAACTGTTTAAATCCAAACAAGGGGTCAACAGGGGGAAAACTTAAAAACACAAATTGGAAGATCATATTTCTAACCAAATTTTTGATCCTGAGCCACAGTCCCTCAACCTCCCATCAGCCCCAGATTCCCTGGTTTGGGCTCAAGGAAAACCATCTAATTTTAAGTGACCAAAGTAATAGGTCACTATGAAGACTAAAGCATTATAAAAACAGATTTTCATTTCAAAGCTTAATGCCAGTGACAAAAAGGATCTGCCATTTGACACTATCTGACGTCCACTGCCTCTACTTATTTGCACAAGTGGCAAAGGACCCATCCATGCTTATTCAGCTCCTCACTCCTCCAGGAGACACACTTAGTCTGTCTTTTGGGGACATCTCTGTATTATCCTCCCCCACACTCTTCAAGTCACAGCAGTGAGAATGTTCTTGCATGACTATAGTTCAGGTTTCATTGACACAGATGAGCCATGATTTAAAGGGAAAGAGAATTCGAAGTCTCAGGGTTTTGTCTCTGACTAAACAGGAGACAAAGATGTCCTTCAATTACTTTATGGTTGTCACAAAAAGAGGCTGGGTTTGGAAACTCTTGGCAGGCACGACATATTCTAATTCCCCCACATGACTCCTTCTGTAGCAGCCCAAAGGTCAAGACACACAGAAGGAGTTGGAACTCCACAAAAATTGTCTCTTCATTGAGCACAATGAAACACAGTGAGAGCACAGAGGCCGAGCGAGTAATTAAATGAAACAAATCATGCTGACACGGCGGCAATCGACCCATGGAATTTTCTCCTTAAAGGAGCGCTTCAAGACAATCTGGCCCTCTGTAGTAGGAAAATAATGGCCCACACCAAAGTTCTTTACATCTTAATCTTCAGAACCTATGAATATGGTGAGAGGACATTCACAATGCTAGCAAAGTAAGGAAATTGAGCTGAGAGATTACCCTAGGATCATCTGAGTAGGCTCTCCACACACAGGGCCACCTACAGCTCCCTGCTCAGGGATACAACCACCCTGGAGATCAAAGTCCACAACTGTATCCCTGCATTTACATGCCACATCCTTCTTAAAAAGAGTTCTTGCCACTGATTATTCTTACATATCAGGCACTGTGATGTTTCCCAAATGAGGGTAGCTTAGAGGGCAAATGTCCTTGGTTTCCTAGGATTTGGGATTCAGATGGGGGATTTTTCTTTTTAGATTGGCTCCTGATATTACATATATAATTGTAATATAGTGAACTTATTACTATTTATTAATAAGCCATTATTATGGGATAAGATATGAGTTTATGCCTTTCTTCCAGCTAACAGATATTTGGGAAAAGCTTCCATGTATTAATAACCTGTGAGCAGTGTTATTGGAAATGAGGAAGGGCAAAGACAGCATCTATCCTTAAAATTATCAGCATCTTGTTAGGGAAGTGGTTCACCAACACTATCCTGGCAGTCTTCTAAATAGAGAGAGAGGAGGAACGGGTGTGGAGTCAGGTGGTTGCAAAGGTAGGGAGAATCTGGGAGGAGTTGGGTGAGGGGAAACTATTATCTGAATACAGTATATGAAAAAAATTCCATTAAAAAAAGAAGAAAAGAATAGACTTGAGCTAGAGGGCAATACATATCCTGACACTTCGGTAGTTAAATACTGTAAAAAAAGAGACACAAACATCTCACTGTGTGGCAGGTACTAGGGAAAGGAGTCATAAAATGAGGTGATCGGGTATATTAGCGTACTGTAGCTGATAGATTACCATAAACACAAAATAATTTATTCTGTTACAATTTTGAAGGTCAAAATTCTCAAGTCAAGGTGTTGGCAGAGCAATATTCCTTCTGGCAGCTCTAGAGAAGAATGTATTTCTTAGAAAAACAATTATTTCTAGCTTCTATGGCTTCTTGCATTATTGTCCTTTTGTGGTCCATTTCAGCCAGTAGTTGGATCACTGACTTCTACTTCCATCCATCATCTGCTGCATCTCTAGTTCTCTATATTAACAACCAGGGGTGAGTACCCAGCCCTGGGCCGGCCAGTGCCCTCTCCCAAGGATTCTTTCTGTCAGAGCATCTTGGTGCTGACTGTAAGGGTGTGACTGGGACTGGCTTCCTGTTTGGCAAGCAGAAGCTGGGAGCCAGAGATCAAGCCTTAGAGGGAAGGAAGCAGAGGAGAATGGAAGACCCCAGGCAGATTCAAACCCTCAGTGGTCCTAAGGAGGTACCTTGGTTTGTATAGTCTGTGTTTAGATTCAGCAAATTAGACTACTAATTCTCTCCTTAGTCCATACATCAGAGAAGGTTGCTAAGCAACTGAGCCCCTGCTTCATCTGTGCAGCATGTTCTCTGTATGCACTACACACAAGTCTTTCCTGCCCCTGTGCATCAGTCACTTGTACCAGGCTTTCTTTGAGGCCACCAACCAGCTCCCAAATCAAGACATGGAGACTTATTATTAGTTATGAATGCTCGGCCTTAGCTTAGGCTCATTTCTTGCTAGCCCTTATAACTTAATTTAACCTGTTTCTCTTCATCCATGTTTTGCCTCAGGGCTTTTTAACCTTTCTTTCATTCTGTATGTCCCACTTCATGTCTGGCTGTCAGGTGGCTACCTAGCTGTCTGGCACCAGGTGTCTCCCCCTTTTTCTCCCTCTTCTCTCCCTCTCCTCTCCTCTCCTCTCTTCTTCTCTCCTCTCCTCCTCCTTCTTCTTCTCCTTCTCCTCCTTCCTCCCTCTCTGTCTCTCTGTCTCTCT
>LZPO01028425.1:12673-25600 GCA_001675575.1 Neotoma lepida | reverse complement strand
ATCAAATAACACATAACTGGCACATGAGTGAGAAAATACTGACATCCCTTCATAGTATAAGGGATTAAGTTTTGAGACTATCTCTTCACATCTTTTATGAAACATTCCAATTACTTTCAAATATTTATATAAGTTTATGTATATGTATGAGTTTGCTTAAGCATATGTGTACATATAGACAGACACATATGCATATGTACAATTTCTTGACATGGTTTAGAATTTCATATGTGAGTATTGCATTTAGATTATTTCACACTTATTTTTGTTCCATCCTTTAATTTAATATCTGCACTAACAATTGTCAAAGTAAATATCAGAATTTATTAAAATTATTTTGCATAAGTATGGATATATAAATGTATACATAAATAATCCATACAATGACAGAATGTAGTGATTAGGTATGTCCATTTTAACAATGATCTTTTGGACTTGAAAGCCTATCATTGATATTGTACAGTATAAATTGATTCTNTCTTTCTTAGCATCCACTATTTGTCCATGGATTTTCTGCTAAATGTGTGAATTTGAGAGANATTCCCATCTGTGTTGACATTACAATTTGTGATTTAATTGTGCTTCCTTTTTGGTTTTATTTCTTGCTTTCATCTATTTTGGTGGTGTTCAAATTTTCTTATATTTGTTCTTTTTAATTCCCTATCCCTGTTAGAAGACACTATCTTCCCAGCAGACATCCTTTCCCCTTTAATATGAACAATGTCTGATCATTGCATGCAAATTCTTCTCAGTCTAAGAATAATGGTGAGTTTTGTGGATTGATCACCTGTCCTGGGACAAAATATTGTAAGTTCTTTGTAATTTCAGCAGTTGTGGAGTTCTATAATAGTGATGTGAATGATTATGTTTTTGACACTTACATCCAATGTTGCCTGTGTTTATAAGGATAAATATTTAGAAGATAGTCAAAAATAATATGCTTTCAGAGAAGTTGCATATGAAATTTCTCCTTCTGGGTCTACTAGCAACCCTGCCATGTGTAGTAGTCTAGANTATGATATTTGGCAGAGTTTGTGTTCNTGTCAATGATATATGTCTGCATCTCTGATAAATGTTAGAGTGACAATTCAGACATGTCTTTGGGTACCAAAACAGTAATACTCTATAGGGCTAAATGTTAGTAAGTTGTGACATTTAAAGGAGCTGGTAAAATCATGAAGTTTACCTTGTTGTTTTTTAATCCTGTTAGCTGCAGGTTTACCTTAATAAANCAGGATGATTATAAGTAGAAATAATAGCTCTATTAATGACTTAATGGACTAAATCTAACATCCTAATAATGTAAAAAATGATAAAAGTACCACCTTTTTTAAGAGCAACAGTGATTGAATATAATTTTACCTGAATTCTGAGGTTTTATATGTGGGAGACTTCTCAGCATTGTTTTTGGTTTATGTAAGTATGGGTTACAAAAGAACAGCACTGTCAGTTGTATGTGTACATTTTTAAACACACTGTAAGGTGTAAAGACATTTTTTTTTGTTCGTGTCTTTCTTCGCTGAAATTCTGTATTTTTTTTTTTATCTCATGGGACAAATTCTAAATTCTATGTTAGTTGCAGTATAACAGGGCTCAGCTTAGTGCATGTGTTGGCTCAGGGCATTGGTGGCTAGCTTCTTCCCCTTGTTTCCTGAATGTCTAGCTTCAAGACTTAGCTATGAGGGAGCCATGATTACTGCTGCAGCTCTGGGAAGTTGTTGGGTCCATGCTGACACTGAGTAGCATAGTGCCCACTGCTCAAAAACCNCATTTAAACCACATCCTCTCCAACACATGCTGTCATTAGCATTTTTGATCTTGGCCATTATGACAGGTATAAGATGGAATCTGAGGGTCCTTTTGATTTTCATTTTCATAATAATTAAGCATGTTTAACACTTCTTTAAGGGTATCTTGGCCATTCAAAATTCTTCTGTTGGGAATTCTCTGTTTAAATCTGTACACCATTTTTATGGCATTATTTGGTAATTTGATGTCTCCTTTCTAGAGTTCTTTGTGTATTTGTGATATTAGTCCTCAGTCAGAGGTGCAATTGGTGAATATTTTTGCCATTCTGTAGGCTGACAATTTGTCATCTTGGCAGTGTCCTAAGAATGAAACCAGCTAAGTNTCCTAGCAATAGTGAGAGGGTGTGTGAACTGGCCTTCTGCTGGAATAAGATTGATGACCACCCTAATTATCATCATAGAGCATCCATCTAGTACCTGATGGAAGCAAATGCAGAGATCCACAGTTAAGCACTGTCTGAGCTCTGGGAGTCCAGTTTTAAAGAGGGTAGAGGGATTATATGAGCAAGGGAGCATCAAGATCATGATAGGAAAACTCACGTAGACAGATGACCTGAGCTTGTGGGAGCTCATGGACTCTGCAGGGACACCTATGGAGCTGGCAAGGGAATGACCTAGGCCCTCTGCTTCTGAGTGACAGTTGTGTAGCTTGGTCTTTTGTGAGGCCCCTAGCAGTGAGACCAGGACCTATCTCTGATTCATGAGCTGACTCTTTATAACTTATTTCCTTGGTGGGATGCCTTCTTCAGCCTTGATGCAGTGGGGAGGAGCTTTGTCCTGCCTCAACTTGATATGCCATGCTATGTTGATTCCCAAGGGAGATGTTACCCATCTGAAAAGAGTGTTTGGAAGAAGAATACAGGTGTAGAAGAGAGGTATGAGAATAGAACAGGATGAGAGGAAGGAGGGCAAAATGTGGTNGGTATGTAAAATAAACTGAAAAAAAATGTAAGAAAAAATACATAAAGAAACATAAAAATTAAATAAATAAGCCCCATTCAATTGTTAGTTCAGAGTGCCTCTTAAAAGAGCCATGCCCGTATTAGTAAGTAGCATGTAGCCAAGACACTGCTCTTAAAGGGGCCATTCCTCTGTTTTCCACTAGCAGTAGGTTAACTGAGGGGAGGTAGTTAGTAGGAACCCGAGTTTGGCTCCGGTAATTTCATTACATATTTATTTTATTTCATATGTGCATGCTGTATTTCCATCATTTTTTCCCACTTCTTTCTGAATCTTAGATGGTTTATGTTGATCTTATTCTATTATATGTGTAGGGGGGATAGAGGAATAGCCCAGACACTGAAAATAGAATTTAAAACTGGAGGAAAACTGTATTACAAGTAGGAGGAAGACTATCATGATCTATAGAGTAATNAGCAGTGTTTTCTTGTGTCATATTCATTTTGTTGTTTCTTTTCAAATATGCTTTTATGGTTATACAGTGAAGAGCCAAGTAGAAGTCTCAGTCAGCAACATGGTCATTTGGAAATTTGTAAACCTGGGATTTATTTTTAGAATACACATATTCAAATCCAGGCATAGTGGTATTATACCATTCCAAGACATGAGAGAAACAAGAAATTTTAAAGCTACCAGAAAAAGCTTTTTAATTAAACATTTTAAATGCCATGTTCTGCAGATCTNTGAGCACTTGAGGACTGCCTGTCCATTAGGTATAAATGGCTGCCTGTCCATTAGGTATGAATGGCTGACTATCAGCTTACAGTCTCAGATATGTTAGCAGCTCTCAAATGCTAAANCTTACCATCTGCTGAGAAGGTAAAGAAGAGTGACAGGGGAAGGGTCCCAGGACCAGATGACAATAGAAGAAAAGGGGCTTGTGAGTCAGGGTGTGGCCCAACTCTAAGAAAAGGACCCGTTTGTCAGACTAGAATCTACATCATAGAATATATATCTTGTTTATTAAACATATGCCATAATTTATTTAAATTAGCTTTTGTGAATATGAACAGATAAATTTAGCAAGGACAAGGAGGCTTACATTCCTAGGCCTGAANAGATCCTGAGTAAGGACAGACANTTTTAAAGCCATTGGCATTAATACCTGCATCTATTGCCATTTTTAAGGCCCTGTAGTTCTGATTTGAGTACAGCCAGATTATAATCCTGAATGATTTATACAGAAATACTTATTTCTTAAGGTCATATAATGCCTCTTTTGTTCTGCATGAAGAAAGTCAAGTGTCATATCCTATTGCAGAACTATTTTAGCTTGTAAGTCTATCAACTGACAATATTGGGTCCAGTTTCCTGACATGTAAATGGGCATTAGGAGGCCAATTAGTCCTTTATGCCAGTTTTTTTTAATTACCTTTATCTTAGCTTTCAGTCAGTTTTGGGCGGGTGGAATGGGGACAGGAAGTACTCTCTTGTATAGCTGTTTCAAGCTGAAACAAGGCACAAGTAGTCAGAGCCTAGAGAAGCTCAGTGGCCAGTAAAGGTAAGGAGGGACCCCAGGCAGTGGGGTATATATCAGAAGAACGTGGTCCTCTGAAGTAGCTGTAGAGGCAGGAAATAATTATGTTTGTTTGGACTAGTCCACATCATACCAGCCTTCAGCAAGTCTAGAACTTGTGGTCCTTTGGAGGAGATTGCAGTCAGTAGTTGACACTGGATGTGTCTGCCAACCCAATGGAAAACTTGTTTAAGCAGATAGATTAGAGACACAAGTTAAAATTTATGAATTTATTTGGAATCTTTAGGCCCATGGTCTTAGTAATTGGGAAAAGGAGACCAGGAGTTAGAAAAATACCATCCTCAGGAATAGACAGGCAAGGAAAACTCTTTTATCTGGAACAGGGATGGGACATCTGAAAAACAGCTGTAGACTCAGACCTGTAAGATTATATTTGGAAGACAATCAAAGAAAATCCAAAATCCTGAGTTTGTGAAACAAACTACATCAGAACTCTATCAAAGGCACCAATGTGTGAGGTCTCCATTCCAGCCCATATGAGCTTGAGACTGCAGTGGAGGAATGCAGGCTCACCCAAACTTGAGCCACTAACAGGAAGTGACTTTATGCTGCACTTAGTAAGGATAGCCCCTGACCTGTGTTCGCCCTTATCAAATGTGGCAACTGACTATGGGGTGTTTTTTTTTTTCCCAAGATAATTTGAACAGATAACCTCAAGCTTTTAAAGTTCAGGCAGAAAATAGTAATGTCTCCAGACATTTCTGTTGCTCATCTGCCACTCCTTCCACTAGTCAGGCAGAGAAGTCTAGGACCCCCAATACACTGGCTCTCAGCCTGCCTGTAAGCCTAAGGCGGGGCTCAAGGCTCGAGTGTCCCCCAAACCAACCCTCCACCCCCCGGTCTCCAACACCAATTCAGGGCATTCCCAGCCCTGATCTTGTCCTGCAAAGGGACAGTCAGATGCAGGAGAGAATTTTTTTTATTTCATTGACTCTCTGGCCCAAGAAATACTGAGGTCAGTTTCGCATCCAGCGGGATGATTAGAGGTGAGTAGCTCTACCAGAGACCCAGGTGGCAGTATTTCATACAAGGCAAAGCAGCCAGTGAAAGATAAAGCAGACTTGTTACAGGCAGGAGGGAGCAGATCTGTTGTGGGTGGAAGCAAGTAAATGGGTACATTTTGGTGTCCCCTGCCAAGATATGCCAACAAACAGGCACACCACACACAGCAGAGTTACTGGAATAGATTTGAGGGAGGAAAGGAAAAGTGTGAAAGACCATGTCAGAGTGGGGGCACAGGCTAATCTCTCACAAAATCATGCTTGTCTTAAAAAATCATGGTTCCCATGGATGAGATGGGGAAAAGGAACCCCTACTGCCTGTAGCCATGAGTGTCCTCAAGGCTAGCAGACAGAAGGAGAACCAAGCTGTTGCAGAGGGCCATCTCAACACTCACCTGGGGTCAGCATACCCTGGCTGAGCAGGAGTCTCAGGACTACTAGGATTTTCAAGGAGGTTAGAGCAAAAACTGAGCTAAAAGAGGGAATCTCATCCACNGTAAAAGGTCTCGGATTGTNTTGCAGAAGCCAGAGCACCTAAAGAAGTTGTAGACAGCTCCGGAGGGTGTTTAACTATGCAATAGAAGCTTGCATGATTGCTGATGTTGGTTGGTGGGGTTGTAAGCAATCTGGTGAGCTGGAGCCTAGACTGGGTCTAGGATCCTGGCATGTGAGAATCTACCAGGAGGGCCTATTTGAATAAAGAAGCACAAATGTAATGATACAGTGCACAGGAGACCTTGGTGGGTTTTGGAGCCAAGGTACCCCTAAGAGTGTGAGACACACCATGCTGGCGTGGCAGATGGCAGCAAGTTACTCCTACAGCATACATGTCATCACTGTGGAATGTTTATTTTAGTGTTTGGCAGGACAGGAGAGGGAATGAATGGAAAGAAGGAGAGAAAGGGGAGAGAGATAGAAAGGTAGAGATAGTGACAGAGAAAAAGAGAGAGAGGTGCAAGCTACATTTGGTGTGGGGTGAGAGGGAGGGGGATTTCCTCTTAATGGGGGTTTTAAGATATGATGACATCAGGATGATGGGCNGGCCTCCAAGGGGAGGTCAGAATACTGACAAATGCCACATGCAAAGGTGACTGTGCAATCACATATAATGATTTACAACAGACAACATAATAGCTGAGAATATAAATATATTTAAATTTCTCTTTTCTAGAATGAATTAGTCTTTATTTATTTCTTCATCATTAAGGCAATCTGAGATTCTATATTCCAGTTGGTTCTACTTGGAAAAAGGCTTGAAATCAACATTTCTTTCTTCAATCCAAGTAGCTTTGTGTAGAGCACTCTAACAGATATAAATTTATTATNTATTATTATTCAAATGCATGGGAAATTGTTCAGATATAATAATTCTACAATAATATATGAAAATTATATATAAGAATTTTAATTCTACGACATAAAAACAAACATAGAAAATGATGCAAACCAATCAGAGACAGCGGCCAGAAGCACTTGGAAGCCCACAGTCACAGTGAGAAAAATCCAGAAGGAATGAAGGCTTTCTTATAAAAACCTAGATTCCAGGTCAAAGCAGCTGGCAACTCACTCATCCCACCAGCCACTAATTAGCCAGTTTTGTCTATTGTTATTTGGAGGCAGGGCCTAGGGTGAGTTACTTTTTGTCCTGTGTTCCACTTTCAATTTCCCTGGTTCTTTTATAACACACAGGGAGAGGGAGAGATGATGAGTCAGCAGCTCTGATGGAGATGTCCAAGTTAACTGCAGTCATTTGCTTTCCACTCTTAGTTTAGATATCTCTCTCCTTATTGGTTCCTAAGGCATCTCTATTTGAAGAGGAGGCAGTCAGATCTAATAAAAAGGCTTTGCACTCAAGGGTTTCACCAGCAAGACCCTGGCTAAATTCCAGCTCTAAGCTGGATTTTAGCCAAAGCCTGGCTGTAAACACCTCCAGAGAGGGAAAACTGTCCGAGAGACCTGCAGCAGACAGAGTCAATAGACACCTAGGATAGGCAGGGATTTGGTAGGATTTCCCCCATTCCTGTTCTGCATCACCTGTTCCTGTTTGCTGTGCAGGAAATGTGCTGCTGTCTCTGAAGCTACTGCTTCAGCCTTAGAGTCTGTGATAGCTGTGTCAGTCTTGGATACTCCATTATCTGCAAGGAAGATTTATTTGTGAATCAGGACCTGACAGAAAACAGGGATGCATTGATCACATTCCTACTTTGAGGACCCATTAAGAAAATGGCTATGTTGGGCACTTCTCCTTTAGCCACATGGATTCTATGAAAATTCCACAAATAAGTGCATTTGAGGAATATTACATGACATATCAGAATCTGTTACCAGCAAGCTGTAATTGGCAGCCCAGAATCACAATCAACCATCAACAGGCAGAGAGGGAGGCTTTCATGTAGATAGCCAGGATATATGATCACCCCCTAGTTACCACAGGATGCTTTTCTCTTTTCAGAATTGTGTCTGGGCTTAGGATAAATTACAGTATTTCCTGTCATCTGATTTCAGTTTAGTTGTTTCTGCTGCAGTACACATTTAGGAGGGAGAAAGAAATGAATCAGCAGCTCTGAAGGAGATCTCCAAGGGTATCACAGGATTTGCTTTCCACTGGTGGAATTGATGTCACAGTCCTTATTGGTTCATATTCCAGACACAACATGAATGCACACACTCCTTCCATCATTGGCAGGCAAAGCTTATAAAGTTATCAGCAGAGCATGTTCTTACCAGTCAGCTTCTGGCTACATTCTGGGTCACAGTTGCTCATGGGAATAACAAAAATCAGGCTGTCCCTTGGCCCAGACAAGGCAGACTGCTCCTGACATATACAGAAGATAGAGACCACANAAATTAGCAAAGTCAGGGATTGTTTGATTCCCAGCATTACAGCTCTGAGTCACCTGCTCCTGTTAAATTGTCAGCAAGTAGATTCCTGCTTCTGGACTACTGCTTCTCTTTAAAGTTTTGGCTTCCCTTTCTCAGTTTGAATTCTCTTCAGCCGTTAATATCTCACAGAGAATAGGGGAGACCTTCTCTTTCCTCGCTCCTATGAGATTTAGTGTCAGAATGGCTATGGCATTGTAGTTTCATTCGTGAACCTTAGAGTCACTGAAAATATTGAGCAGTAACATCAGCAGACATTGCCCTACATGTTACCCAACGCTTTAGATGGACAATAAATATAGCAGAGNATACTTACTTGTTATCATCCTGTTGCCATTTAGGTTCTCACAGGTTCTACTTCGCATTCTTAGTTTGCATTATCACTCTGTTTTGGTATATAGAATATCTTGTTCATGATTTTTTCTTATTTGTCAGCCTGTTACTATCTATGACATCAGAGCATGAACTTTTTTGGAAATCAATTATTTATTGATGATGCAGAGAAGTATTCAATACTTTCCTTGAAAACAACAAACACGCCAGATGTCTTTGTTCTTGATTATTTCTTTTTGTATGCTTTGAACCAGTGCAGATCTTATCTTGTGTCTCCACCCTTGGACTCTGAATTCCTATGTTTGATTGCAAAGTTGAGATCGGAAAATATTCGTCCCATGAAATCATCAACCACCTCTGAATCTGTTGAAATCTTTGTGCCATCTTTTAAATACAAATATATGTGATCTTAGGTAGGGTTTTAATAAAGACATGAAACATCAGAACATGGTACGCCAAAGCCTTTCAGAGTTTATAGAGAGATATTCCCTGCACATCATTGTGTTATTTTCCAACTAGTACCTGAATTAACATCCCTGATGAGGGTCAAGTGATGCACAGAGGCATGGGTATATCACTGTCATTAGAACTCAGTTTATTTCTACATGACTCCATTAGAAGGAAAGAAATTATTTTTGTATAAGTCTGCCATCATTCTAGTCNATTCTGCTACATGAGGTAGCACAATCACACAACTCCAAAATTTAAGAAGACTGTGACCGTAATTATTNCTAGGAGATAAAGAAATCTGGTAAAGGGAATTATTCAAGCACTCATATTTTTTTCTACTACTTGCAGTTCCTCAAAAGCAAAATAACTTTTAAGTAATACTTAGTTATATGTAAAGATTTTCTTTGCTTTATATATCATTTAGCATGGAATTTAAGAAGACACATAGCTTAACACAAATATTTTAATTATATATTTATAGCATTTCATATATGCATACTGTTTTTCCATTATTTTAATCCCAAATATATCTGAGTCTGAGAAGGAATATAGAGGAGTTTCCCCTATGCTGCTCTTACTACATTGTATGTTGGCAGAGGAATAGCCCAGGCACTTGCCCATTTCCTGGCATTTGCTGTTCAGAGAATAGAATTGAAATCTGGAGGAACATAGAAGACCGTATTTAACTAGGGAGGAAAAAGAACACAATGATCTATAGATTGATTACCAGTGTTTTCTTTTTTTATGTTCATTATACTATATTTTTTTCTTTATGGTTTTATTTTGCACAGGAAGGTAGAAGTCTCAATCACCAATGTGATCATTTGGAATTTTGTATACCTAGAATATATTTTTAGAATACTCATATTAAAAACCATGCATTCTGGTATTACACAATTCCAGGACATAAGAGAAGTGTGGTATCACTAAATTCTCTGAGTATCCATGGCTAGCGAGGCTAGACTGTCAAATTCTAATCCAAGGAAAAAACTTCTCTCGAATCAGCTACTTTTCATAAACATCTGTATCAAAAGTCTCAAATCAGCTAGTTTAAATAAACAACTGTATTAAACCAGTATTTGATGCCAGCACATTTGCACTGATGAAATTCAAACAACTAGAACTAATTGCAGAAATCCTGTACTATATTCTGCACTCAAAACCTGTCAGTGTACCTNGATGAACTAATGAAGTCCAACACTTATTAGAGTAGCTTTACATTTTAATCAGCTAATTGAGGAAGATAGTTTTTTTTTCAGGTATGCTTGCCTTGATGGCTTACTCATGTTCCAGTAGATAGGCCCATACTGATGGACATAAAACAGCCTTAAATGAACTCATTTGTTACTAAGAAAGAGAAAGAATATAAACTTTAGATGTGATAGTGATATTGGAAATTGGAGTAGAATTCTGGAATTGGGAATGTGGCAGATTTTTCAAAACAAAATATTTATACATAAATNTTAAGAAAATATTTTGTGAGTATGAATTGAATCTGAGAAACAAAAAAAATGAATGCCAAATTATCTTTCCCAAAATAAATTAGTCATAATTTATTTCTTTATCTTAAGGCACTGTTAGATACTATATTCTAGGTGGGTCTATTTGGAAAAAAGCTTGAAATCAATATTTCTTTCTTCAATACTAGCAGCTTTTTGTAAAGCCTACTAATATGTGTAAATATATTATGTATTATTTAACTTCGTGTAAAATTATAATTACATATTATAATCATACAATAATATATATATAATTGTGTATCATTATTCTAATTCTACTACATAAAAAACACACATAAAAACTGACAGAAACATATCACAGAGACAGTAGCCAGATTCATTGTGCAGACTGGTGTAACAATCAGCAAAGTCCAGAGAGAAATGAAGACTTTCTTGTAAATAGAAAGAATATAGGCCAAAACGCCTGGAAATTCTCTCAGCCCACCTGTTACTTATTTGTAGCAATATTTTCCATGTGAGAGAAAACAGGAGGTACAATGAAATCCACTATAAGTATTTTTATTAGGGGAGGGTGAAGAGGGATTATGTAAAAGGCTTACTAGAAGTGAATGGTGTCAGAAAAAGTGGTGGGGGAACAGGTGGAATCTGCTTTTATAAGTCCCTCACCAAACATGCATACATGTGCTTATGTAGCTATGCCATGCATGCACAGAATTACACGGTCATGCTGCATATAGATTACATGATCACATAGAGCTTGAATTACATAGGATGCAAGTCCCTGGGATGACTAAACCTTCTGCCTGACTGATGGAGAGTGTTATCATGGTCATGTAGCTGGTGGGTGGCTAGGAATCACAACAATCCATACTTCTAAATATACTAAAAATAATGAGTTGGGGTGTCAGGTGCACAGAAATGGAGATCATGTCTCCTAGAACTTCCTGCTGACTCTGTGGATGCTGTTTAACTTTTTGGAGCAGAAAAATGGGGCTTTTCTTGAGGTAGCCAGACATTCTGACATAGCTAAACTGTCTTCTGCTGCTTTGGACCCTATGGAAGTGTCCATCACCCTTTGGATCTGGCTGTTTAGATCTGAAAACATGCTGGAGAAGCAGAAGAGGAGGTTTTGAAAAAAATTTTACATTAGCAGTGTGCCCCAGGGGTCCACNGATGAGGGACTGGGATCCCGGGACCATGAAAGTTTGAATTATACTTATCTGAAGTAGTTCTGACCTGTCCAGGTGGATCTCAGCAGGCTCTGGAGCTCAGAAGGATTTTTAATTTACAAAAGGGACAAATGTTAAATATATTAAGAAGTAAAATAGGGAATTTAAAATCTTGAGATGGTAGCCATGATATTATAAAGTTTAATACTCTGNTATCAGAATTCTGTTGGTTAATGTTAGCTACAAAGAGAGAGAGAGGAGAGAGAGACAGAGACAGAGAGAGACAGAGAGATACCTGGCATATGCTTTATTTTGTTATTATTATCAATTAGGCATTTTACCTTCACCTGAGAAAAACATTAAGGCCCCTATTTTCTTTATTATTTTAGCATCTGGGAGACACAGGTGATCCAGGGCATTTTATAGTATTAGATTGTTTTATTAATGTCTGTTTTTGCAAAGTCCACNCCCTTTGACTCNGGGGGTGTGAACTCCTCTGGACTGTTACTATTTCTTACCACCTGGTTATATTTTGATGATCCTTGTGCCTCCAGCTCTATGGCTAATGGTGGTCCTGTAACAAGTAGCTGAGTAGTTAATTACAAATTTGAATATCTTATTAGAGACACAGAGGGAAACTGATGAAGCAGAATTTGTTCACTAGGTTTAGCAGCACATGGAGAGGGGATCAGGAAGAAGAAAAAACAAAAGGGTTTCCCAATCCAGTGGGATTGACTACAAATGTGGAAAGAAACATCATTCTTTTGGAATTGGTGACAAAATAGGTGATCCTGATGTCCTCTGGAACTTGAGAGAGCAGGGCCCTGTTTGTGTCAATGTGTATGAAAAGCAATTTCCCTGGGGTGAGTGTAGGATAAAAGGTTTCATGTGGGACAGATGAATGCAGTGGGGAAAACCCTCATGTTTAGCAGCTGTGGGAATTACAGGCATTAACTTGAAGTGACCTACCATTTAGGGGAAAGGGGTGAGGGCTGCTGGCCTGCAGGGGAAAAAGGGCCTGACACCAATGTGGATTGTGCGTGTACATGGATTAGGACATGGCTGGGGTAATGAGTGGTCAGTGAAATTCCACAGGAGAGAGTGGAGGTGATAGAGTAGAGGATGGGGAGGGGGTTCAGGGAAAAGTGAAGGTTTTGATAGGAGGCCGGGGGTTAGAACCTGTCTCCCATACATGACTTTGAGGTGAGGTTGGAAAAGGTTGCTTGGTCCCTGTTGCATTAGAGAGATGGGAGGCTTTTAGCATGGCCATTATTTGGCCTGAGTTAAATATGGATCCTCCTTTTGCTGTGAGAATCCCACTCTTTTTCT
>LZPO01028424.1:15042-31377 GCA_001675575.1 Neotoma lepida | reverse complement strand
TTTGCCAACCCAGCTTGCCCACATATTTATATCTGTGTCAGGATACAGTATTGTATTTACCAAGATTAAATTATCTGCTGTCAAAACTCAATGAAAATCCTGGTGTACCAAATTATATTTTAGAGATGTAAGCACCTATTTTTCCAAAATGAAATCAGATATTAAAATACTCACAGGGTTATATGTACAAAGGGAAATAGTTTGAAATACTGAGCACTTCAAGGTAGCATATTCAAAGTTGCTAAGTGTAGGGGAGGGTGCTGAATGCTGCCTATCTGAGTTGGAATNAGTGNGAATGGGTTCACATCTACCCCTCACCACCAATGTTTTACACCACCACTGAGCAAGTCATCTATAACTCCCACTCCTATGGATTAGAAAATATTACATAAATCAAGAAGGACAGAAAAGAATGAAAGACACATTGAAATGCATCAGTTTTTAATATGTCATACTTCAAGAACTGGTTTTGCTTGTTGGAGACAGAATTTTGGAAGTCTATTGGATTTTAACAATCATATAGTCAAGTGGGTTTATTTTATAGACAAAGAACATCACTTCAGAAACTTTTAATGACTAATTAAAGATTTAAAAAACAGGGAAATAAGTTTAACTAGAACTTATTTTTCATAATTTTAGTCGATTATTTTCCTACCCTATTATTAAATATGTAAGTATTAACAGAACTTTCTACCTTAGGAGTCATATGTTGATATAGATATTTTTAGTTCTAAGGCATATTTTCAAACAAAGTCACATTTTATTTTTATTATATTCTGATGGATTTCAGAGAAGATATTGCTTTATTTGAAAGTGACAATTTTCAAAACAAAAAGATGAGTACCCACCAGACATGGTATATTCTGTCTACCTTTAAAACCACCCTCATTATATTTTGACTTAAAGGAATTTTCCTTTATATATTTTGATATTATTCTTTCCCTTTCCCGAAATTCTCTTATATACCCTCCCCCTACTCATACAACTTTATGCTCATGTTCTGTTTCTTTAAATAGTGCTATGCNCTATATATTTTAAAAAGTAGGACAGAGTAAAATTGATTTTGCTGGAGTAGTATTGTAATTCCCAAGAATGTCTGGAGATTCCCAAGAGTATCTCAAAACTAGGATGAGGAAGGCTTATATGAGATTCTTCCATCTCCCAAAGCAATTTTTCTCTTAATAACAATCATAATTACCTTCGACAGTAGTCAAATCCTAGATTCTCACAGGCAAAATACTCACTGCATATAGGGGACCTATGGCAAATACTTCTCAACAGTGCTAGACATGGCTTTCATTTTCCAAATCCATCTAGGACAGCCACACACGGGTACCAACTTCCAAGTTATTGTATGAATATGAATGTTTATTTTGTTTTCACAAAATATTTGTTATAGGAAAGCCTATTTAAGTACTTCTTTGTTTACAACATGCAGAAACAGTACAAAAACATGCTATATCACCCAAACTGCATTCATTTTTCTAGCATCCATTTCTTTCTTTCTTTCTTCCTTCCCCTCTTTCTCTTGCTTTTTTCTGTTAAGAATTTTATTCATATATACTATGAGATTTGATCAAGTCCATCTCCACCCCTCCCCCACAACTCCTTCCCTACTTCTGCTACCGTTGTTCCTTCCCAGGTTCATATGCTTTCCCTTATATAGACTGAGTCTACTGCAAGTATATTCCTGGATTATGTCTAGGCATGTATGTGCCTGGAGAATCTACTTCAACATAAGTACTCTCTCAGGGTACATATCCCTGAAGAAAATGGCCTTAACTAGGGGTGGGACTTAATGATCTCCCCACTCCATCCACACTCCAGAAAGGCAAACATTACATACTCTGTTCCATATAGTGATGCTTTGAATCTTTAGATGTGTATACTTAACTTGGAGTACCCTTAAAGGGAGGAAACTAATAAAGGGCCATAGGGAAGGTTTCAAGGGAAGAAGGGTAGAATACAGGAGGAATAAATGGGGAAATTGGAATGATAGAGCAGAAAGAATTAAATAGTATAGGGAATAGGAGGGTAGGGTAGACAAAGGAGTATAGATTACCTAACACTAAAGACTGCTGAAAATGCCATATGGATCCTACTACTGTAGAAGGTTCATAAAACCTTCACAAACACACACACGAGGCATGCACACAGGCATGCACGCATGAACTCACACACACAATGGGAGACAATGCCTATTCCTGAAAATATGGGCTATTAAATGAAAAAACCTAGTGCCAGGTGTAGACTATCTGTTTTTTAGTTGCTGTTTAGTGGCATCCCATTGACCCCCGCTCCATCCCCAACCCCACCCTTCAAAAACATACATGATAAGTTATTTCCAANTTTATTTGTTATTCTCTAAAACTTGATAAAGACACCATATACTTGAGTCATAGCACTTGTGGAAGGTTCATTCATACTGGCCAACTTTCATAATGCTTGAAGGTTCTATGCTGGCTACTAAGGGGAAAAGTAATCAACAGGATTACCTATAAGTGAACCTGGCAAGCTACAATAACTGCTGGTTCAGTAAGATGTGCTCACTGGTACAATAGTACCAAAAACATTATAGGAACAACCAACTACCATCAGTCAAATGAAGAGGCTGGCTATATAACAAGAAAAAGTCTTTATCAGCTATATATCTGATGGAGAGTTCATTGTGTCTTGTGTACAAAAAACTAAAAGACTAAACACAAACATACACACAAATTCGAATAAAAGTCAGAGCATGAACTAAATAGAGTTCTAGAAGAAGAAATATAAATGGGTGAGAAATATTTCAAAATATTTTCAACAGCCTTATCCATAGGGAAATGAAAATGAAAGCTACTTTGAGATTTCATATCATCTCAATCAGAACAGCTATCATCAAGAAAACAAATGGCAACAAACGCCAATATGATTGGGGCAAGGGGAAAACTTATCCATTGTTGGTGGGGGACAAACTGGTGCAGCCACTATAGAAGTCAGTATCACAGTTCTGCTAAAATTTAGAAATAGACCTACCATATGATCCAGTTATACCACTACTGAGAATACACCCAAGTGACTCTATATCCTACTATAGAGATACCTGCTCATTCATGTTTGTTGTTGCTCTATTTATAATAGCCAGAAAAAGAAAACAATCTGGATGTCCATCAACTGATGGATAAGGAAATTATGGTTCATATAAACAGTGCAATAGTATTCAGCTATAAAGAAAATGGAATTATGAAATTCACAGGTAAATTGACAGTGCTGGAAATAATTACTCTGAATGAGGTAAGTTAGATCCAGAAACTAGCATTCTTTAGGATACAATCTACTCAAAATGTCCTAAGCAATCATTTTACTTATTTTCTTTTTTATAGCACTGGGAGCAAAGCCTAAAATTGGAGCGTGCAAAGCACATACTCTACCACTGAGATCTACTCTGTCTGCCAAGCTGCCCCTTNGAGTCCATCTTTGTATTTCCACTGCCCTTTTTCTTTTCTGCTGCACCATCCACCAATAACTCACAAGTTCTCTATGCACAGTCAAAAAAGAATCTGGTACCACTTCTCAAAAAAAAAATCCTTCTAAAGAATGTCTCATTTAAAGTCTTATCTCTTATTGTTTAAGAACATTTGGGGGGGCACAGGAAGATGGAGGAGGAAGAGAGCTATGGCCATCATGAAAGTACATTGTACGAAATCCTCAAAGCCAATCAATATAATAAACAAAGAAAATATTCTATTTTGGTGAAAATTAATTTCAGCATCAGTAAATATGCAGTAGCACTTTCGGGCACTTCTGTGTTCATTGAGTCTCTTTATATTGTGTTTTCGAGAAGAGTTGAGAAAATGAGTAAAAGAAAGAGTAAGGTAAGATATCATTTTGGTTTTGCAATTCTCCTAATAAATTCTTAACTACTTAATGGTACATGGATATATATATATATATATATTTATATATATATTTTTCTGAATGATGACAACGAAAATGTTATCAACTTATTGATATCTTGGCTACTAATAAACCTTTGGCCATCAAGAAGCCCTGGATACAGTTTTGAAACATTTTGCAGCTTTTGTAACAGCAGCTGCCAAAATGCATTAAAATGCACTTGAGGGTTTCATTTCTTAGCAATCATCAAGATAAAATCACTTCCAATTAGACAGAAGAGCAATCTTCCTGGAGATCAGATGTGCATCCAAGCAAGAGGATCCTGTAACCTCAATTATTGCATTACACCAAACTGGCTGTGGCATCTTCTAAAAGCTACAGCTAGAAGCACCAAAAAAGAAAAGAGAAGAAAAAAAAATTCCAGTCCGTCCACCTGGAGCTTGAGTTTCTTACTACCTGAGAGATTTGTCCCCACTGACTTTCATTAGAGTCAGAAGATCCCTGCGGCCGAGCTAGGGATCTGTGTGGAGAAGAGCCCTGGGATTTGGCCTCTGCCTTTGCCTAACTCCCTGTTTGATATACAGATCTCAACAGGAAAACTAGGGGTGCGATTTCTTCCACATAATTCACTCACACAAAACACATCAAGCAGTGCATCTGCTTACACCCGGTCCCTGGAAAAGCATCTGCTTGCACCCTGTCCCTGGAAAAGCATCTGCTTACACCCTGTCCCTGGAAAAGCATCTGCTTGCATCCTGTCCCTGGAAAAGCATCTGCTTACACCCTGTCCCTGGAACCTCCCTGACCCCGTGGAAGTGGAGTCAGAAGAGCGGACATTGTCCACGTTGCCTTGAAGGTGATGAAAGAAAATGGCAGGTTATCCCTTGAGCACAGATGCTGCTCCGTTGTGTCAGCTTGGAAAGCAGCAGCACCATCTGGTGTGCTCACTTCTTCTCACATTAGGGGTGAAATTTGGCAGGGGCTTTGCTTTGCTGAGGTCATAGGTTGGTTTCTTACTTTTTTTTTGTTCCAATGATAGCAATGGTAACATCCTCAAGTATCTTAAAAAGAATTGTTCCTAAGATCTAATGGGCATTAAAGGGTTAATAAGTAGTTTGCTAATCACTGGAAAAAGGTTTAATTTATATGGTACACACACTCTAATCCTAACACACACAGAGGAAAGGAAAAGAGCATCCAGGACTGTATTCCTTGCAAATCAATGTGACCTACTATCTGGTCAAACACTTTGTGGCTGAACAACTTAAGGCTCACAGTCTCAAGTGATGACAGTCCATATAGGACGGTGGGCAACTATAGTGGAACAGCTCCATGAATATGGGAGCAGGAAGTGGTTGCTGTTTATATAACTGTGGAACAGAAGGCAAATATGAGCAAGAACTAGAGCCTGTCTGCCACTTTCAATGGCCAGACCTACTTTCTGGCAGCCATGCTCACTTCCTAAAGGCTGTACAGTCCCCTAAAATAGCTAATTAAAGGGGGAACAAACATCCTATTATCAGCCTTGTAGGGACGTTTCATATCCAAGCCATAAAAAGGCAATCTAAACANTATTTTCTAAAGCAGATTGCCAGGTGGCTTCTTTTAAGGCCACAGTGCATTCCAGGGTCACTTTCATTTGCCACTTGGCAACAGACATGTTATTACCATTTTCACTAAGAAATGTTGCTTCAGGTCCTTACAGTAGATTACTATTGGAGGGCTATGCTTGTATGTAAGATAATCCCTTAGGGTCTTCAGTGTGTGGTGGGTTCTTATGGTTTGCTTTTAAAAGCCACTATTAGGTCTGTAGGATGGGTGATTGTTTCCTCTCATCAAAATTTTAATATCTAACGCTGCAATGGGGTACAGTTNTAGCTAGACTATCAGGACATATGACATGTTTTGTCTCAGAGCCTTTCTGGATGCCTCTAAAGGGTCATCATGCTTAGTATGCAATGGCTTACCTGAAGTGCACGATGCTCTGAAACACCAGTACACAGTCACTGCTTCAAACAATTATAAGACTTATTTATAGAAAGTTAAAGTCAAGAAAACTGAGCATATGCCACACAACAAAGGATACATTAAATACAGCATTGAGAGGGGCATAGAAGCTGAAAGAAGAGAAACTCAAATGTATGAAGCAGCTGGAAAAAACTCGATTCTTCTAAGTGATATTTATTATTATACATTATAATTATTTTATTGTATATTTATAATCATTTACTATATATGTAAAATAATTACTATTGAAAAGTCATTATGTGCTAGCTAAGCCTTTTCAGACTTATAATATCACAGATTTAAAGGATTACCATATACTTCCAATTAGCTAAAATTAAGCACTTTAGTTTCACAGCAAGTAATTTAGCAGAGCTTGGACTTGAACCTATGCCAAAGATTCCAAAGGCCACCCTGAATTATTTATAACCAGACAGATAAGGGGAAGTGAGAGTACGTGAGGAAGCAAAGTCAACTCATCTGAAGTAATTACGAGGATTTGCTTGGTTAGGAGCAAGGCAGCAGGGCATGGGACTTTATAAGCAACNGAATCAAGGCAGAGATTTGTATGGTCTATATTTTCGGTTGTGAGCCTAGCCTTTAATGGCCGAGCCATCTCTCCAGCCCTGCATGGGAATGCAGAATTANTGCAAAGGAGGAGAAAACAGAGAAGAGGGAGACAGGGTCCTGATGACAAAGAAATACTTACAGCTGCCTTGTTTAAAATTGGTGATGGCTGAAAGGTGCCAGTAACCAGTCAACGCTCCCAAACCAAAGGTTCTAATTTTCTAAAACAAATACTAATTGCAGTTTTCATTTATTCATTTTTTAAAAGAAGATAGAAAACTAAACCAAAACTGATTGTATTCTTAATCTTATGGAATGCAGATAGATTTTTAAAAATCATAAATATTAACGCAGTTTGATAGGTGNGAGTTATGTTTAAAAATAAAATAGTACAAAGAATGAGGATATAGAGTATCTGGTGGATGCCAGATAACCATAGATGGAAGACATCAAAGGCCTCCAGGAGAAGGAGGCACTTCTACCTGGCTACTGGGTTCCCACAGCACAGTTTGAGATGATCACAAAAAATGATATATTTCCTTTTAGAGGGATTTTCTCCTTAGGGTTCCTATTTTAATTTAGGAAAACACATGCTTACAAGTTTCAATCTTTGATAGTCTTTATCTATAAAATATACAATGCTTTTGTAGTGGTCAAGCAAATTATTATATTTGGTTTTGAAATAAAGTTAAAGTCCTTCCATTGTTGCATTCAAGAAAAGGATCTATAAAGACTTAATGTTATTACAGTTACTTTAAANATNTATCAGAGATGTTTTCTCTGATTTACTAGACATACGTTTTTTCTACACATACATTCCTATAGGTCTAGGAAATTCTAAAAAAGAGGAAGTTACAGAATTTCCGCATCTTTAAGTCACTCAAGACTTCTTACCTTTTGTTTAACAAAATGTTAGAACTCAATTTTTCAATGTAAGGTGATAAAAGATCACAGAAGATCTTGGAAATTTAATTATTGCAATCCATCCAGAGTACTTAAACAAAGTAGATAATTTTGGTCAAATTTTGCCTCCTCTTTCAATACTTCTCATTTTATAAACTGTTTTTTTTTTCCTATAGTAAATGAAACATGAATGTTCTTTACTTATCTTCTACTTTTTCTCCCCTCTTTTTCTAATTAATTTATTTAAAAAGGAGGATTTAGGTATGTATAGAGGCATATTTCTTACGTCTTTAAAAACAAGAAGCGTATGCAAGTTACCAATCACATGAAATATCTAAAAGATTTAATTTATGTTATTATAAAAACTCACCAATATCACTTTAATTGGGATAAACGGCATTTGTGCTTTCCAGCAGTAGGTGGGAAAGACAGAAAAAAAAAAACTGTTTGTGCTTCCCAAGACTCTAACAGGAAAAGAATGGAGTTTGTGCATTTTGTTCAAAACTCCCACTCCGTGGAAACAAATTGTCTGTACAACTTGTTCTGGACTTTTTTGTTTTAAAAGTCAATTATTATAAGTATTTGTAAGAGAAANAAATAGGGAAGATGTCATAGAAACACAGAACATCTTCNTATTATTTTGGTCATAGACAACAATAGTGAAAATGTTACTGTGAATTTCTGACAACTTAGGCGAAACAATGATCACCCATCAACATCTGATTTGGNAGTTTCCCGTCAATGTGGTAGCTACATCAACTACTCAAAGACATGTTGCAAAGAACATAGAGTTACAGCACAAAGTGAAAGGCCAACTCTTCCTAAGTATTAATGAATTTTACAAGAGTTAGATCAGCATTCACTAGTAATTTCTTCTAGTTCNGTTTCTCTGTTCAACCTTCAAGGCAGTGACTTAACCATTGATGGATCATCTATTTGTTGATATCCATCCCCTCCCATTCATCCATCACTGTAAGTGATACTATGAAAATTTTAAGACAGGAAAACATAGTAATAACTTTTGTGTATCAGAAGCCAAGAAACAGATATACTAGGTTCAAATCATAGCTCTGACACTTAATAACTTTATGATCATGGGCAAATTACTTGATCTATGTGGGTCCTGATTTTATCATATGTATGGATTATGATAATACCTACTGAATATTTTACATCTAGTGAAACTGATGGAAATTCTTATATATTTCCTATCACCAACCACTGTAGCTTTTAGTAACTATATATCATAAATATTATAATATAATATAATATTATATTATTGTAGAATAAAGGATAAATCCTATTTTACACTTCAAATTGCTCTACTGGAACTTGTTATCCAGTATGTACCTATTGTTGAATTTCAAGATACAAAGCTTATGTATCTTATGTAACCAGGTAAAGTAAGGCATCATTTGTTAAAATGAGATGCATGAAAAAGAAGGTGTAGCATGGGAAGAGACCTAACAAAAGCTGTGTTTAGAACACACTAGGGTCGAGGTAACTTTGGGGAATTCAGATGTATCAAATGCAGTTTTACATGTACAAATCTAAAAGTGAGAAGTCTGGCTTATTCACAGGATAGTCTTAGGCAAAAATAACCCATTTTAAGGACATGTAAATACATGAGATTAAATATATAAGGGATATTAAATAAAGAGTAATCTGATTGAGTCCTGAGAAATTTCAACATTTGAAGACAGAGCAGCAGAGGTGAAAACACCTAGAGCTAGGTCACAGAGGCAAGAGGACACTAGGTGTGTGTGGAATATCATAGATGAACTCTGCTTCTAAGAGGAGTCATCAAACTATGATGAAAGATTAAGAAAATAAATGCAAACTATGAGACAGGTTTGAAAATGTGAAGGTTAGTGGTCCTCTTAGAGCAGTCTGGCTGAGTGCCTCTGAGGGAGCTGTCTTGGATNGGGTTGAATGGCAAATATGAGTGAATGACTGATAGCAGTTTATATTTCATCCATGGTTGTGAAGGAGCTAAGACTTGGTGCCTAAGGCGGTTGTGGGATCAAGATAAATGGTTTATCTTTCCTAGATTAGCATATCATAATAATGAGTGATAAATGTCCAAGGGAAAAAACCTGAGTAACCAAAACACTGAGTCAGTGCCTGAGGAGATGAACACAGTGAGACAGTGAGAATCGTGAAAGGACAGTCCATGGGTAAGGTGGANATGGCAGGAGAATGGGGCAAAGCGGTTTCTGCAGGCTTTGACCACGTGACTATCAATGAATGTCATCTTCTTATTCTGCAAACAACAGCAATAGAGATCAATAGTCATCAGTGCCACTCTCTGCTGTGTTCCAGAACTTAAGGAGCATGTTCAGATCGTGGGCTACACTGCAGTAGGAAGAGTTGGGAGTCTCCTTCTTTCTGCTCGTGGACTAGGTGTGTAAAACCCAGATTGTCCACATGTGCCTTATCAGATCTCTGTTGGTTATTTATGGTTTTCCTTCTCTTATACTGTGTTGTTTAGGAATTTAAAAATCATTTTATTACTTGACTGCTTAATTATAAAAGTGTGCCTACAGCATAAGATACAGAATTAAACATAAAAGTTAATTTGAAATTTTGTTACTAGGGATAGGTTGCTTCTGAGGAGAGACCATTGTTTCCCAGAACATGTTCACCAAGGGCTTTCTACCACCTCCCCCTCATTGCTTGTGTGACCTNTGTATGCTGTATACATTTTTATCCAATAACATCATCAAAGATGTGCAATTAATGTTTTCTTTCATCTCTGATTTTAAAAGATGCTGTGTCTTAACTAGCTAAGAATGTACTGTGAAACTATTTAATTTTAGCCCTGGATATTCACTTCCAGACACACACACACACACACACACACACACACACACACACACACAAAATAAATAAATATAAAAGTAATAAGATCATACATAAGATCAAAGAGAGTGAGGCAAATTGTCTGATCATGATTTTTTGAAATGCAAGAGAACACAATTAATTGTTGGTTAGACATGCCTGTTGAAAGCTGACTCCCCTCACTAAATAATTGTACCATATCTCTATTGTGTAGTAAACATTATTTGTCTTTTGATTTACAGCCTCATAGATGAGAATATAAGGTAAGATAAACTACATTTGTGTATTATGAACAAAATACAAAATGTACAAATAAACAAGATCAGTAAGAAAAGTGTTTTCAGCTAAAGTGGAACCTAGAGTAGGAGAAAAACTTAGTAATGATATTTTCTTTAGTTTCTGGTATTATTTTGATTTTGTCACATATTGTACTAAAGTATGATTTATCTTGATTATGAGATTTCATGTTCCTTTAAATTGTGTGGCCAGATGGGTGTCTCANTTGCATTGGCCTAAAATCTCTGCATTGTTAATTTACCAAGAAGCAGCTGTCATCAGGGATCACTGCACCCACAGCTTGCCCCTGCTGCCACAGCACAGCCGCTTCCCTTTGGAATCTCATNACCTTGCACACACAAACACCACCAGGACTTTCTCTGAGACAGAGTTTATCCTCAACAGCTCAGAGAATCAAAACAGCAGCGTGAATCAGGGAACACAGCCCACAATAAGATCGATTCCACATATTTCTCTCCAAATCGGGGAATAGTTGCAAATGAGACAGGGGGGGAAAAGTCAAGTTTTTCAACTGTTGGAAGTCTGTGTATCTTTCTGGGTATATACTTAACCAGTACAGACAGAAATTTGAATTCCTTCATTTAACTCCTAGAGCATATAAGAAATGCAACATTAAGGTCAAAGAGAAATACTTTATAAGGAGGCTGTATTCAACTTCAAAACAAAACCCTAGTGTGTAAGGTCATGGGAATACTTTTATCGTCTCCATCTGTGAAGTATTCCTCAGTGGGACTGTAAGTGCCGTGAAGGAAAGGCCGTGGTTTCTTGTTTCTCTTCTGTGCTTGTTGAACTGAGTAGATGTTATCTTTTTTATGATTTATTTATTCATGTATTTTACATATATGAGTGCTCTGTCTTCATGCACATCAGAAGAAGGAATCTGATCCCATTACAGATGGTTGTGAGCCACCAAGTGGTTGCTGGGAACTGAACTCAGGGCCATCGGAAGAGCATCCTCCCTCTTTTCTTCCCATTTCTCTGTTCTTTCCAATGAATACTTAGTAGAAATTTAGCAATGCANTGGATCTTGAGTAACGTTTATTCTTGGGATTTGAACTGGGAACTTTGTGTGAAGAAGTTTACTTATAGAACAACAAGTGATATATTGTGCATTTTAACTGTTTTTAAAAGTATGCATTGTTTTATGATCAGATAGAAATACACTAAATCTTCCAATAATTGGATCCTGTGTATTTTAAGTCTCAAACTGACTTTTATGATTTGAGGAGTAATGTCTAAATTATTTACAAAAACAATATAATTCACAACTCATGAATAACACTTCTTATTCTCTTGTTAAAATAATTGTCTCTTTGTCCTTATAGTGCATTTTAGATCTCACAACTATTCTCCCAGCAGGTTGGACGATACCTCAAACATCCATGTTATTAGGTCTGGTATTATATTTTGACTTTTAAACAATTTATTTAGAAATTCTGACTATGTTTTTCTCTTCCTGTGTCAAATTTAAAAAGCAATCTATCCCTGAGAGAGACTGACCCAAAATCAAACAAACATCTGCATGTCTAAAGTGGGCTCTGTGTGCCCCTATGTTATTCTGTATTTTGGATCCATTTAGATAATATTCACCTTTAGGGATGATGGAAAATAAGTAGCGAGATTTAAAAACACAAACCCATGAGCAGGAAAGCATTAGATAGCTGCAGACACCTCAAGAATGGCCTAAATCCAGTGTCTATCCTGGCTTATGGCTTTTTACAACTGAAATAAAAATCAAGCCACAAATGAAAGAAAACTTCACTAATTTCCACTCGCCAGTGATAGCAGAATCTCCCCATGGGTTATTAAGTCTGAGAGATGAGTGAACAAACATGATAATAAGCAAGTAAAGTGTATCATAAAATATACTGTGTTCATTTATTGTGACAACTGGGGTGTAATTATGCTAGGGAATGCACTGCACTTCAGTCAGTGAAAGTAATAAAACCCGAGCACCAGGAGACTCTTTTCAACTCTGTGCTATTAAACTACTTTTGAGGAGAAGGTGAGCAATCTAAAAATACGGGAGGAGTGTTCACTTTTATAGATTAGTGAAGTGGGGGGTTAGGCACCTCTCTTGTAGCCTAATAAATAAAACCTCTCTGCTCTTCTCTTATTAGTTGTAGATATAACACTAAGGGTATTTCTCTCAACCCCTAGGTAATTATAACCCCTAAATTTGTGTGGTTTGTCTAGGCTAGTCATCTCCCTTTTNTCTTTCAGTTAAGGAAACAAAAGAAATGGGGGCGACCAATTGGCTAAAGGGGTTCCTCTACAGCTGCTGCCAGGAGAAAAGGGGAGGAAAACTTGTCCAAAGATAAGCAAACCGAAGGACTGGAGAGGATAAGGCTGACTGGAGATGCTGACTGGAGATGCTGACTGGGTGTAATGATTAAGGCATTAACAGAGATCACTAAGGAAGGGGCAAGAAATGTGTAATTTCAGATTAGGAAACCCTGAGTTTCCCAGAGTGAATTGCTATTTTGAAAAGAGGAGTTAATTGAATTTTATGGCATTTTTAAAGAAAATTAAAATGCATATATTTTACTACCCTAATAGTTTTATTGCTACTGTGAGAGTTATGAGCAGCGATACATCAAGAAGCATATGCACCAGTTCACAAAAGAGCACCAGAGTGGATTAGCATGGTTTCCTTTTGTGCCTGGGCAGCCAACAATCAAGATCATAATTACAGGAATGGAGCCACCTGCGGACTGTATGAACGGAACCACGTGGTTCCAAATAAAATAAGAGCAATTCTAACATTAAAAAGAAAATGAGTGTTAAGCCAAAGGGGCCTCCAGGGACAGCCTGTGAAAGCTGGTATTTACTTTTTTCTAAGCGCCAAATAACTGGCTCTCACCTTTATTACTGGCCTAGAAAGAAGCAAGGCCTGCCAAGACCTTTCTGCTTAAAGTAGATTATCTAATGAAACGCCCACACTCTGTGTTGCTGGTGAGAGTGCTACTGAGTTGACGCTTCTATGGTCAGATCCACAGTCTCAGATTTTAGAGGTAGTCCAACCCATAGGAGCAGGGATAAGGGAGTCACTTGCCTGTAACTAGTGCTTTGGTGTACCCTTAACTTGCTAAACCACTGGAGACTATTAACAATCAGCATTATGGAAAGGATGAAGTCAGAAAGGCGAATCTGTAAGGAATGTTCTAAATTAAGAATTCAAGAGTACCAAACAAGCTAATCCACAAGAAAGGAACAATTTTTCTCTGAATTCCACTAAGCATCACTTTCTATGAGAAGTCTCACCTGGGTTCCTCAAGACCACCTAGTCAGCCTTTGTTTCCTCCACTTACATGCTTCTGTTAGAGCAGTGTTTCCTACAGTTTAATATGTACACGAACCATCTGGGATCTTGTTAAATGCCTATGCAGAATCAGGAGGTATACAGGGCAGGGGAGGGGAAGGAGTGTCTGTGAGTTTTCATCTCTAAGGAGGTTGCAGGTGCTGCTGCTACAGCTGGTCCTCCAACCCCAGTTTGAAATGCAAGACATTACAGAACGTCTTTAATTGTCTCATAATTATCTAACATAGATCAGCCATTTTTTTCTAGTCCGTGTTTTTAAAAGCAAAGGTGAGGGCAACATTCCCACACAAACAACAAACTTTGAAGGCAAACTAGGTTCTTGATGTGCATTCATCTGAATCTGTAAAATAACCCCAAGAGACCTGTAATCATCCCATTTCACTGATACAGAAGCTGAGTCTCAGACCGACNGGCTAATGGATATGGCCACATAGTTAATGGCCATATGGTCATATGGCCAATGGCCACATGCAATAGTCAAAATGCAAATCAGGATTTGTTTCCAAGGTCTGCCCTCTTTCTATTGTCCCCAAAGTCTCTCCATGTTGTGTTTACTTCTGCATACACAGAGTCTACAGAGCCCTTTGTGCTATGGATGGTGTTCAAATGATGTCCTTAGATCTGCAGATACTTTATAGAGTCACTTTTGCTCAGTCCCTTGTGGGGAATGTTCTCCCTGCTTCTCTCTATCCNATTATAGCCACAGTACTCTGACAGCTTCCACCTCCCTGTCCCACAATTGTGTCTTTCCCCTTCTGATCACACACACAGTGACTGTTTCTACTACACAAAAGCAATTGTTAATAGGTCTGTTATGAATAATATATTTAACTCATCCCAGGAATGCTTAGTAGGTCCAATTCTGAGCACCAGCCAAGACTGTGAGCATTTGTAAGAGGACATGAGACAAGACCTAAGAGAGTCCTTCTGGCCTCAGCTGGGGAGCATTTTCCTAAATAAAATGAAAGCTCATTTTGTGTAAAACCATCTTTCTTTTAGCATTTCTCGCTTTGGTTTAGACATAGTGACTGCTCAATTAATAATGATTTCAGATTTGGATAATTTAGCATGCCAGAATGTTCCTAGGTATAGACAAGCCCTTTGTTCAGGGCTTGTCTACATTCTCATGAGCAAGTCTTGGAAAACAGAATGTTGCTTCCATGATGTTCTTCATTTGCCTCCAGCACTGTCTTAGGCCAGATGAGGAGCTATTGAAGTCACACCCAAAGTGAGTACCACCTGGAGGGACAGAACTCACCATATTAAATCATAGTACTTAGTGCATTAATTTGTGTTCNGAAGTGTAGAATGCTCAGGCTGAGCAGGTAACTAGATAAACCAGCCCAGGTAACTAGATAAACCAGCCTCCCTAGCAAAGATAATTTTTTCCATACTGAGCACCAAAATACACACCAGAAAACTGCTTTCAAACCAGGGAAAAGTTTACATGCTAATGATTTCATGATTTTTTTTTCCCTTTAACATGTCATCCCAATCTTTGCTATCTTAAGTGGAAAGTGACTGCATGGAGAATGCTTTTTATTGTCCTCCATTGGGTGACATTTAAAACTTCTGCTCATTTATTAAAGCTGTGCAACTGTTTGATGAGGCTGTGGGCTTTGTAAAGTTTCATTAAGTGCCAATTTGTCTATTTACAAAGACAGGCCCAGGATGCGGAGCTGTGCGTGAGCTACTTACAACAAGACAGCTCCAGGCTTGCTCTGAGTCACTTCTTCATAGTCTGCAAGTTTTCTTCATATTGAAGAAATCTATAGCTAATAGTCTTGTGACTATATATACAATGGACCATTTCATGATGTAATGTGTGGAGTTCTAACTGGTGAACATGAGAACAGGGGCATTCTTCTTTACCTCAGTTATAAGTTTTCTCAGATGNCCTCTGTGGTTGCTAATGTAAAAATAAGAAAAAAAAGCAGTGTAATAACCTAGCACATGGTAGGGATTCAGTTAGCAATACTATTCCTAGTTGATAATATTCTGATCCAGCCCCTGGTGTCACCCTCTGCCCTGATGTAGAAGTCTATTCTTAAGAGAAAACTCGGCCCCTTCCCTCTCTCTCTTCCGCTTTCCTCCCACGAGGTGCGCACCACTCGAACCCCTCTCCTCCACCCCTCTTTCTTCTCCTTCTCTCTCTATCTCTCTTTTTCCCTCTTTCTCTCCCCCCTTTCTCTTCCCTTCACCAAATAAAACTCTTCACTGAGTGCTGTCTGCATGGCATCTCTTGTCTCTCACTGTCCACGGGGCACCTTGGCTCTACCCACCTAGAACCTGCCATCTTCAATTCCTAACACTAGTCATATGAATAATTATATACCATTAGTTATATTACTTGTTTTAATCATCAACATGTTATATAAGTGCTGATAGTAATTACACTCTTAATTTAGCTAAACAAGTACACAGACCTACTCCCTACACTGGCAAAAATTTTCAACTTAAAACAAATTTGATGCGAATTCTTATCAGAAAGAAGTTATTAATAGCTGGGAGACAGAGCCTGCCAG
>LZPO01028423.1:6099-33306 GCA_001675575.1 Neotoma lepida | reverse complement strand
CCTCTCTCACCACTGGACTCCTGGGGCTCGGGTTGGCACCTTTTGAATTTTGGAGATAGGGACCACCAAATAACTCAAGCTGGCCTATAATTTGTGATCCCTCTGCCTCAGCTCTGAGTACTACAGAAAAATAATATTCTTATATTCTCTTTCTCTGTATCTACTAACTCTTAGAAGTTATTCATAGTAGATAAATTTTACATTGAAATTGATTTTTTATCTTTATAAAATGTAATCATGTCAACCAATGCTGGTTCTAGGTATTTATCCTGAACAATTACNTTCCTCTTCTTTTTTTTGTTGTTTTATCCACTACTTTCAAATCTCATTGAGTCAGCGCTCAGATATATATATCTACACTGAGTCATGTCCCTTGAAGAATGTGTCTTTTGTTTGCTAACCTTTATTCTTCCCCTCTATTATCAGTTTTACTCATCACTTTGGCTAAAAACAAGTTGCATCTACTGTAGTGGATACCTGTTCTACCTATGACCTTGAAGTATCAGCCTGGCTAGCTCAGTCAGTAGAGAGTGGGACTCTTAATCCCAAGGTCATGGGTTCATGCCCCACATTGGGTGCAAGATATTGCTGAATAATCCACAGATATTGATAAAGGAATTATTTATTTAGAAATTATTTTGGGGAGAACAACTCACAAAACAGGATAAAGCATTTTGGTCTTAGGGTCCTGGAAGGCTGATGGTCTGTCCCACACTGCTTCTCTGTCTGAGCCAGTCTTCACCATCCAAGTCAGCAAGGGAGAACAGAATGAGGCGTATGTGCCCTTCAGGTTTTAAGGGTAGCCCTTAGGCCATGACCTAGGGGCTGGTACTTCAAGATCATAGGTAGAACAGGTATCCACTACAATCTGCAATGACTTTATGGATTGCTGCCAGATCAAGTAAGCCATTATCGCCAAACCATATGAAAGAATAGTTGCACACTTCTTTGCACAAATCACGATCAAGATTGAACTTTTATCCTCTAACTGAGCTCCTGTTCATATTTTAACACCCATTCAAAATGTTGTATTATTTCTGAGGGATGTACAAATGTCATTTCTTGTTCTTATAGTATCAATATGTGTAATCGCTCTACCAACTCCTCTCTAACACCCACACCATATCCCTCCCAAATTCATAGCTTTTTTTCTGTTTTTATTATAACCTACTGAATCCAATTAGAGCCACCACTATGCACATGAGTGCAGAGCTCCATCCATGAAGCATGGAATATTTACCATGACCCACACCACTGAAGAAAACTAACTCTCCAAGACCCAGAATATTGGCTTTTATATTACCAAAATTATCCTGTCACTGGCATTAGAAAGATAGCTCAGTAAGGAATGTGATTATTCTATAAACCTGAGGATCTTCTCCAAAATTTCTAAAAGTGCCAGGTATGCTGACACATGCTTATGAACCCAGTGTTGAGAAGACTGAGATGGACAAGATCCTAGGGTCTCCCTGAGCACAGAGTCTTGTCTTTTTAGCTTGTTCCAATCTAGTAGAAGACCTTGTCTTAAAAAAAGGGTGCATAATACCTGAGGAATGACACCTGAGGTTGACCTCTAGCCTCCAGATACACATGCACACACAGGCACATGCACATTCACAACTATCACATTGCATGCATACCAACAAACATATACACATGCACATAGAAGCAATTATCATATAACACTGCAAAGGTATGTTATGTTAGTGTAGCCACCACATACCAGTTCCAGGCACAATGAGTGAGACAGACTAGTGTGGGGACAAGTATTAGTAACCAAGAGTCATAAGATTAAAAAGGTCATCTTAAAAACTGAATTTTTTAATTTTGGGAATATTATGATAAATTAAGACAAAATTATTGTATTGAAAATAAATTTCCATTTTATTATTAATGTACAATTATATAATGGGATTAATCCACAAAGTCTATTTAATGATCAAAGGAATTTATTTTGGGGTAAACTCAACCACAGGAGAAATATCATAGGATCCGTGATAGCTGAGCTATGTCCCACGCTGAATGGCTTGGTCCAAGATCTCAGCATTCAAACCCACGAAATAGCCAAGAGAGAAGGTATACGTGCATCCCAGGTCTTAAGAGTCTCAGGTAGCCACATCCCACGGGCAGGTACCTCAAGGTCATAGGCAGGTGTAACAGCTATAGCTGCCTCACTAGGGGCAGTGCTTCAGGGCATGGCTCAAACAGTTAACCACTACATCAACCCCTTTTGTCTAAATATGAAAGTTCTGACCTAATACAAAACTATATACAATAGGAATGATTATCAAGGAGAAATAAAGAGTAATGATATAAACAAATGGAACTACCACCAACAAGAACAACATCAAATAAGAGATGTCTAGAACATAGACATAAAATCCAGAGATGTCTAGAACGTAGGTAAATGGTATGTTAGAGAAATTATTCCAAAAACTGTCCTATCCTGAAGAATCTGAATCTAGTACTTAGTATGTTCTAGCTAAGATACGAGAAGATTGTAACTGTAACTATTAGTCTTCAATGCCACCAAAGACCTGAGATGGAATATAACACCTGAGGAAATGGGAAAATGCACCCAATCAACTTTTGGAAATCTTTTGAGAATAGACAGAGACAGTTGGCAGCCTGGACAGTCACCTAAAGTTTCTCAGCACTGTTGGGGCATCCAATTTGGCTACAGACCTAGAATATCTCACAGACCATTTTCAGAAGCAGGACTTTTGAAAGACTATCTTACCCTGTCTTGGCAGAGTACAGTAGTCGCATTACCTTGTGTCCTGCTCATCCAGAAAGGACAACATTCATACTGTCAGCAGTCAAAATAAGTGCAGTTCTTTGCCCAGCAGACCATTATGCACCAGGAAGAAGACAAACTTCTAATGGAGTATCTTAAAGGCCCAACATATAAAAAGTGCCAAGACAGCCTGTTTTCTTCTTTTAAGTGAGTTGGCTCCTTTTGGTTGTGATGAATTTTATTCCAGGACAAAAAAAAAGGGGAGGGAGTAAAGAAAGTCTCATTAATAGTCATTTTTATTAATATTTTTCATACCATATATTATGATTACAGTTTTCCTTCCTCAGCTCCTCCCAGATCCTCCCCATCTCCCCACCCACCTGACTCTCCATGCCCTCTATTTCTCTCTATCTCTCATTAGAAAACAAAGAAATAAACAAAACAGGCAATCGTATAATAAAAAAGAAAAACACAAAACACATGCATATACACATAAACCCCAGATCCATAAAATCACAAAATCAGAAGTAATAATAATAGTCATTTTTAAAGTAAAATTGCAGCTTGCTCTAGATGCAGTTTTTGCTTTCCTGTTTCACATTTTTCCCTCTGTGAGGAATATCTTAGAAACACACTTTGTTTTCAGCAGAATAGAGAGAACCTTAAAAAGGGGGTCTGCGCTACCGGACCAAGAGAAGGTGAAGAAGCCACATTGGCCAGTCCCACTTTATGGCATCTTTTCTTAGCTGTCTTTTCAAAGGCTGCTTCTTAAGAAACCCAGTGGTCACTAGTCAGTCAATCATTTAAAAATGGAGCATCTGCCAATGCCTTGTAAGTGACATCAGTGAAAGATATCCCTTTATAGACTACAAGAAACTATTGCAAAAGCTAGAATACTTATTCAAAAATTACATCTAATGCCATGTCTTTGACAAACATTTCTATTTTCTGTAAACAAAAGTATTTCATGCTATCAGTAGTCTTCAAACGCTGTCCTTTCAAGCTTGAGTTTGTAAGAGATTCAATTCCTGGGGCCCTGTCATGAAAGGATAGGGGAACTTAATTTGACAGAGATAATAGATCACAAACACTCTTCCCACCTCCAGTGAAAGCAACCTTATTCTTAAACACTTTTTAAGAGTTTCTATTTTAAGCTCTTATTCTCAAGAAGCACTTTGTTGTTTAAAACAAAGTATGGAAACCACTTAACTATATGGTCCCCAAGGTTTCTTGCAGCTCTGACTTTCAAGTGCTGAGTATTTCTAAAAGATCAATAAAGGCTGTGCATGAACTGGGATTCAGATGCTTGTATAGCTCTGCCTATAGGGAAAACACCAGAGGGAACAGAGAAATAAAAGAGAAAGTTTGCTTACACTGTTTCCAAAAGTTTCCAATCAATTTCTAAGGAGCAACTTCTATTATGTTAAAACAAAGGCAAACATTTCAAATTATTCTACTATTGACCTAAAATCTACCTATGGATCTTTTCACCCTAACACNGAAACAAGTTTTCTTTTGGGGCTCTATGGTTAAGAATACTTGATGCTGCATGGGACTGGACTGGACCCTCTGCATGGGCGAAATAGTTGTGTAGATTGGTCTGTTTGAGGGGCTCCTGACAATGGGAATANNATCTACCCCTGGTGCGTGAATTGGCTTTTTGGAGCCCATTGCCTATGGTGGGACACTTTGCACAGCCTTGAAGCAGGAGGAGGGGCTTGGACCTGCCTCAGCTGAATGTGCTTTGATGACTCCCCATGGGAGGCCATACCTTTTCAGAGGAGGAGATGGGGGGTAAGCTGAAGGGGAAGTCTGGTGGGGAGAGGGAGGAGGGATGAGCAGGGATTTGTGGTTGGTATGTGGGATGAATAAAAATTTCTTAATAAAAAATAAATAATTAAAAATAATATTTAAAAAGAATACTTGATTTTCTTGTAGAGCACCAAGGTTTGGTTCCCAGCACCCACAAGACAGTTCACACATGGTTCTAATTCTAGTTTCAGGGCCTCAAATCAAACCACTGTGGTCTCTGTTGGCACCAGGCACACAAATGGTACATATACTCACACAGAGGCAAAACATTCATGAACATACAATAAAACAAAAATTTCCACCACATTGCATTTATGAACTCAACTTCTCTTATCTTTTCAATATTATTGAATGTCTAAGAAATCCATTTACATCTCTAGCTTTAGAACTACAGTCTATCTAAGTGATGCCTCATATAACTGCTCAGGTAAGGTAAAGGCAGCATATCTAGAGATGAACTAATGTCTCTTCTACTAGATTCCCTAGGGGATAAAGTTCTAACCCTCTTAGGAGTTTATGTAGCTCTCCAGCAACCTCAGAACACATGAAGTTGGGTTTCATTGTCCCCCAAAAATCCTTTTCACCTGTGGCATACCGTTCACATCTTTGTCTGTTTGATTGCACTGTGTATATGTCTTAAAGGGGAAGTTTTGGTTTGGATATTTGTAGAAAGCTTTGTTAATTGTCCCCTTAGCTATATAATTTGCTCCCTCTTTGTGTCTGTGTTGTCACATTACCTTGTAACTTACTTCTGTCACAGCATTGTTACAATAACTATTTGTTTACTTATCTTTCTTCCACCCTACACCATGAGTTTTCTGTTGTCAAAAATGACATCCACATTAACATATTCCCTGGTAAACTAAATAATCTATATGTTGCTCCCTTGATTGGATGAACCACATTTTACCCAAAGTATCACCATTCAAAAGTAAGGTACAATAAGAGTCAGACAAACTTACAAGGAAATGATGAGTTTTGTCTCTGCTGGAGTCCAGAGTGATTTTGGTGAATGGACTTCAAGAAAGGACCCGTTCACAAGATCATAAAACAAACAGACACAAAATCCTTATCCCTTCCCTGCATAGTTCAAATTATTATCTTTCCAAATTACTGAGTTGTTTTGTTAGACCAAAGTCTGTCAGAGATAGCTAATGATGCTATAAAATCTTACGACATAAACCGCATGTTTGAACTGATATTTCACTATATAAGTTCACAGGGGGTATGTTGATCTGAAGGAATAATACAATTTCCTTTGGTTTTAATAAACAAAAAGCAAATCTCCCTTACAGAATCCCCAAATAGAGTTTTTGTTACCATATCAATAAATTTGATGCTGATATTTCTGCTTGGAGCTTCTAACTTTTCCATGGCTTCCACAGCCTGATTTTGAATAGACCTGGTGAAAACATCCTGAAACCTTAATAATGCAGTGTCACCAAAACAAGGAGGAATTACCAAAAATAGGCTAGATCAGAATGATTAAATAGGAAGTGAAGAAACCTAGCATGACAAAGTTAAGCTTTCATATAAGGATTTAAAAATAAAATGTCCAGGTTATTAAACACAGTAAGTGGCTAGCTGAAAGAATCCATTCCTTTGGTCAGAATATATTTATAGGTGTGGTCAGGAAATGCCAATAGTTACCCAATAACCTAGCTTTTAGTTTGTTATGAAACCACAATGAGTAATTAAACTTTTCTGAGTTTTGCAGTCCCTGGTGAGTGCCTATGTGTGTTATGAATTTTGGTAAAGCAAGATGTAGTTACTGCCCACTGGTGAGAAGCTTCTGTTTCTCGTTCTTCACTATCTAACATTTAGCCTTTTTTTTCTTGACTGGTCACTTTGACGAACGCCATTCAACTAGATTTGCCAGTGGGACTTAGTTCCACACCACTGAATCTGATTATTTTGGATAGTTTTCATACTGCTTAAGTGATACTGCTGAATGCACTATCCTATCATAGATCACAGCTGTCTTACAATTTTTAATTGTCTGTAATGTAGTGTTTTTCCATAACAAATATCTGTGGGATTAACTCAGTATATAAATGAAGGCACAAGGTAATCCACTGTTGACAAAATATAATTATCTTAAATTCAGAACTTAATGCCCAATATTTATTGCCCCCTTTAAATTTGATATGGCTTAGATAGTCTAGATTTATGCCCACAATAGGTTTGAATATTTGTTTAAACAGGGTGATCATATAGCAGAGTAAAAGAAATGGCAAATCTTAAGTCTCCAATGTCATATGTCAAATGGCTGAGGTTTTTTTACCTGGGAAATGATAACAATGGGGCATTGTGCTTATCATAACGCTTTCCACAAGTACTGNCACTCCTTGGCTATTATTGATACCAAGAGCAGCAACGCTAAGCTAATGACAGGAGGAAAGCATATAGCATCTACTTTCACTTCTGTTGTCATCATAATTATTTTCTTTACACAGATAGCAGAGATTAGTGTTTTCAAAATCCTGGCTGAACTTTTCTTCCTTTCCCATAATTGTGCCTGTGGAACCATAACAGGAGAATAAACCACTGAGAGACAAATTTTCCTCCCCTCTAATCAGAACTAGCTTGAGTATTTCCTGTCATTTCTTTTCTCCCCCTTGTCAGAATTTTAGTGTTCTACTTTTATCGCCAGGCTGTTTAGCCCTTCTGTTCTTATGGCTAGCAGGCAATTGGAAATTCCTTATTTTTCCCTGAGAGAGATAAAGATTCACAATATAGAGTCAGCATTTCCCTAAAAATCATCCACATCTGTTGCGATAATAAGTAACTCTCCTTTAGAGCGTTCCCCAGGCAATCTGCAGAGCAGTGCCTACACCCAATGCTTCAGCCAGGAAAATAAAACAAATGCCTTGCAGGAGTGATGGAATGATGGAAAGTAACAGAGCACAGTTGGATGNAAAGTGCATAAAGTCTGCAGTGCCGTAAACAACATTGGCATTGAGTCTGATTAAGTGAGATGTATTGGGCCATTTGCCCACAGTCCTACTTCATTTCAGCACTGTTTTCCCTGAATGCCACAGAAGTGCCATAGCTTTAAAAGAACATAGGAAAAGTGAGTTCCTGCAGGTTATCTTCTATCCTAAATACTGTGTTCACTTTATTGACTTCCTAAATTCTTAAGATGTATCAAGTCTTCAATGTGTTGACATTGTGAGAGATTTTGCTTTTGTTTTTGTTTTCCTATTACTCGACTCAGAACCACTGAAGTTGTAAAATCTCATTTTACCCACAACCTAGAGACAGCCAAGTGGCCAGACCATGAAATGTAACCCTCTGGAGAGCCTTGATGAGTTGAAGTCCATAGCAGGAAGAGAGAAGCTTTTCCTTTCTGGTCCTCAACAGAAGGCTGTGTTGAGAAGGTTCCATTCTTACAGAACACAGTCTACCAACGGGCTGGCACCAAGTCCCTCAGTTGTCAAAATCTGAGTCCATCTGAATGAGATGCAGATTTTTGTAAGCATGAAAAAAAAAACAGTAACAACAACGAAACAAAATTCACAGGTTTTACAGGTATATTAACCAAAGCTATTCCTTAATGGCAAGAATCAAGATGGGGTCCTGGCTACTAAAAATAATTTTCTCTACTCTTCTCTGTGTCTCAGATTAAAAGGAGGCAAGAAAACTCTGTATGTTCCTGGCAGGGATGTTCGGCTCTGCCTGCTCAGCTTGCACAGGCTGAGGTCATCCAGTTTAAATTAATTCACTCTAACACCTTGTGGAGTTAAACTTTCACTTCCAGACTTGTGACCCTCCAAGAAAGTCCTCTNGAGGAAAAAACTGATCATCAATATGTCCTAGCCTCCTAAACACAGTTCTCAAGGTTTCTCACTACTTACCCTAACTGATACCTCTGTGTAGTACTAGATCTAAACATAACTTAATAGAGAGCTGTTTGGCAGACATTTGCTCACTGTTTTATAAAAAAAACGAGGACCTGTAAATCAACATGAGCAAAGCTCATATGAACTCACAGAGAATGAAGTGGCATCCACAGGTCTATACCAGTTCATCTGTGTATATATTATGACTTTCAAGTCTAGTGTTTTTGTAGGATTCCTGAGTGTGCAAATGAATGGGTCTCTAATTCTTGTGGTTCTCTTGAGCTTTTTCCCCTCTGTTTGTTTGTCTTGTACAAATCTAATGAGATAGTTTTGTTTTATCTTATATTTTATTTATTGTATGTTATTATTATCCCTTAGAAGCCTATTTGTTCCCCAATGACAGACAGAAAAGGAGTGAATCCAGATGGGAGAAAAGGGAGGGAGGAACTAAGAGGAGTAGAGGGAGGAAAAACTTTTAGCACTATACATTGAAACATTTAGCATGACACTTCAAATAGAAACTCTATGCCCTCTTCTCTCCACATATGAGTAGCCACCGCCTCCCCTTTATCAATATCCTGATTAGGCTGATCTATGTTTTGCAATTGATAAATCAACACTGACACAGCATCATCACCCAAAGTTAGGTTAACAGTGGTTTCACTCTTGGTATTGAACACTCTACAAAGATGGNCAAGCATGCAATGGCATGTGTCCATCAGTATACTACCTTAGAGAGAAATGTTACCGCCATGTAAATGTCCTTGCTCCTTTCCTTTTCCCAGCCCTGATTTTCACGNTGGCTGTAGTTTTGCATTTTCTAAGTCATATAGTTGGAATAGAGTGGTATCAAACCTTTCAGCTTAGATTCCCTTCACTTAGTTATATGCATTTAAATTCTCTGCACTTCTTCTTATGGCTTATTTAATAGTGCATTTCATTTCAGTGCTGAAGGATAGTCCATTATCTAAATGTACCTGTTTCTTTATCTGTTTATCTATCCTCTCACTCACTAAAGTATGTTGTATTCACTATCCAGTTTTCCAATTATAGACAAAGTTCTGTAAACCTGTGTTCAGATATTTCTGTATATATGCATATGTTTTCAGTTCCTTCAAATAAACAGCGAGAAGAAAAATTGCTGAACTGTTTGATAAGAATGTTGAGATTTGTGAGAAACTGACACTGTGCATTCTGAATTCCCACCAGCACTGGGTTAGAGTTCTGATGTTCTGAATCCTCCCCAGCATGGCTTGTAGTCAGTGTTCTGAATTTGGGCCATTGTATTAATTTAATAATAACTCATTGCTGTTTCTGGTTTTCTGTTTAGTTTTGAAATTACTATATAGCCCTAGCTGTCATCAAAGTCATTATACAGATGAGGTAGGCCTCAAATTTGGAGCATCCTTCATATCTCTGCTTCTTAGTCTTCACTGTTGTTTCAATTTGATTTCTCTAATGATGATATGGACCTTATTCATATACTTGCTTACCATGTATACCTTCTTTGGTGATATGTCTCTTAAAAACCTCTGGTACATTTTTAATTTGCTTACTAATGTTNTTAATGTTAATTTTTAACATTTCTTTGTATATTTGGATTGAGCCTTTTGTCTGATATGCCCTACACAAATATTTATTTTCAGACTTTAGAGTGATTTTTCCATTATATTAATTCTTTTTCATTATCTTGACAGTGTCCTACACAATGCAGAAAAATTTTAATTTGTTGAACTCTACCTTACTAATGATTTCCTTGTTGAATTGTGCCTTAGCTGTTAAACCAAATGTCATTGTCAATCCCAAAGTCATATTGATTTCCTCCTAGATTTTCTTCAGGGAATCAGTAATNCTGCATTTCACTTTTGGATCTATAATCCACTGAGAGTTTAGGTTGGTGAAGCAGGAAAGCCTGTGGCTACATTCATTTTCCCATGTGATGGTCAGCTGTCTCAGCCCAACTAACATGTTGAAAGACTTACTATTTCATAGTTCTGCCTTGCTCCTTTGGGAAAAAGCAGCTAATAATATTTACATATTTCGCTGATTTTGTTCATTCTGTTCTCAAGAGCCCCTCAACATGGATCCTGATGTTTTTGCTACACTCTGAGGCCTACAGCAGCATTGTTTTTACAATTTCTAAGGAGATTGTAGAGAGTAATTGGAGCTTAGAATGTTTGCTGAATCCAAGGGAAACCCAACTCTCCCTGAATGGTGCAAAGTCCCTTTCAGAAAACAACTGTTTTCTCTCCAAATTGCCCCATACACCTGAGTCTAGAGATGTGTTTCAGTCCTCTCTGCTAATTCAATCCAATGTCTGTTGACTGAAAATCAATGCCAGGAGGACAAGGGGTGGGAGAGGGATTTGTGGTTGGTGTGTAAAATGAAGAAAAATATTTTTTAATAAGAATCATTTGTAGACCCATCACTTTCCCTGTTTCATAAACAGAAATTTACAATCTGTCTCATCATCTCTCTCCCCAAAACTATTGTAGATAATAATCTACTATTGGGGCTCATTGATTTCTTTACCTCATGCTTCTCAGCAGCTGTCCATGTCCTGGCTTCTTTGTTGTAAGAATGCAAAGTTTTTCTCTTGGAAGATCATTCTTTGGATTTAATTATTTTGTATTATTTATGCTATTTTTAATTATGTATCTTTGTGTTCATGTCTGTGTGTATGCCTGAGAGAGAGAGAGAGAGTGAGAAAAAGAAGAGGAAGGAGAGAGAGAGAAAAAAAAGAAAGAGAGAGAGAGAGAATGAGAACACATGTCTATAGAAATATAGAGCCCTGGGGGAACTGAGGAAGGTGTCAGATCTCCTGGGGCTAACTGACATGGGTGCTAATAACTGAATTAGTTGAATTGGGATCCTCTGCAAGAGCAATATATGCTCTTAACTGTGAGCCATCTCTCCAGCCCATGGTAGGAACTAGAACTTTTTCTTCTCAGAGACACATTAACCTCCTTGCTGACTAGTGGAAACTTTTCCCAGAGAACCCACATCTTCCTTACTCATGGCACTGAAATTTTGTTGTTATTGTTTTTATTTTATTTCTTTTGTATGTGTTTTAACAAAATGCAAACTAAGCATTTCACCAGGAAAGCAATCATAGAATTAAATTAGTTATGTGGTAATGATATAAGAAAACTCAATATTTCTGATACAGATTATAAGCTAAATACCATTGCTTTTGTCTCTAAGTATTAGCATTTTTATATGACTTGAAGCAACTAAATCTTTTTGCACAGGTTAAATTATTTGTTGTTACCAAATAATTAGATTATGACCCAATTAATTGTAAAGAGCTTTGACCTGTTGCCCCATGTATCATACAACATGAGGAAGGATTTCTTAGGTAATTAGTCACTTTTCCAATTAACATAAATGTGTTTCAATCATCATACTGCATACAGGATAAGGAGAAATGACTTCAATAATTGTACTTTGCATTTCTATAGCAACTTTTATTTGAGAACTTCAAAGCATTAATTTAATTAAATCTCTGAATGTTCTCCATGAAGTAGGTGTTATTATTTCCATTTGACAAAGACATAAATGAAGTCACAGAAAGTTTAACTCACTTGCCTTTGGCCACAGAATAAGTTAGTAGGGGAGGTCAGAATGAACCCTAAAGTCTCTGAGAGACACTCTGTACTCTGAACCAACAGCCTCTTCTGACTGCTCCCTTTCTATATGTCATATGAACTTGACTGTGACCTGGATTTGGAACAATGGGGGTTTTAATTCTTTATGAACTGGGAAAGTTTGAAGTATAGATTAGTACAGAAAGGCACTTTCTGGATTTCACTCTTTTGTATCATTTTTCTGGCATAGTAACCATTTGGGGCAAATTCTTGGTAATATGTTCTACCATTTTTATTTAAACACTTTTTATCAACATATTCTCTCATTTTTGTAGAATTGGATAGCCTAATTCCAAGAAGCAAGGCTGTTTGCTTTTAATTACCGGATGAATTGTACATCAAAGTTTCATGGGAAATTTTCAGAATCTCTACCTAATCTTTTCTTAATGAAATGGATCTGATGGCTGCTCTGTTTGCATTAGTCACAGTACATGTTGTACATGAATTTGAGGAGTGTACTGAGCAAACAAAGTTAAAATACACCAACAAGTGTTCCTTATCCATGGTCTGAATATTTGGAGATTTTTCAATTGCTATGGCAATTTACTATGTAAAATCACGTACATTTCAAGCAATTTTTTGCCTTTGCTTTTCAGTCTTGCAACAAAGGACATTTTCAGTCTTTTTATAAAATACTACTCATAAATACCCATCAAGTCTCAACTATAATGTAATGTTCTGTTGAAACTGACACCAACAAGGACAAGGAGACCAATAAGAACAATGAACACAATTAGGATGCACTACTTCTTACCAATAGGCAGTTTATCACAAAACTTGGGTTGCTATATGATGATAATATTAACTATGCATCTTCTAGAACAGATGTTAATTTTCTTATTGTTCTAGACAGAGGAAAATCGAAAACCAAGGTGCTAGAGAATTTGTGGTTTGGAATGACCCTTTCTTCTCACAGTGTCCTTACATGCCTCTTTCCCTCTGTGGAGAGATGTACCTGAATTCTCTTCCTCATTCAATAAGAACATCAATTCCATTGAAATAGGGTCTCGCAGTTGTGATCTTTCCTCTGTATCTCCAAGCACTACCACATTCTGAGTTAGGGCTTCAAGGTATGAATTTGGAGGAATGAGTTTTGAGTTTGTAACAAGCAATTTCTATCTTAATCAAACAAGCAAGATAAAAGGTCCATTGCCATTTCCAGGACCCTATTGATACAGGATCTGCTGAGAAGGCACATAAATTAAAATTCCAAAGCAGGCATACTTTTAACTTAAAAAACAAACAACAACAAAAAAACAATTTCTTTAAAAAGAGGATAATTTCTATGATTTCTTGTCTTACTATTTTCAATCTACTATACCACATCCCATTTGCCAATATGATTTGCACTCTTGGCCAAAGAAACTTCTCATTTGAAACCTATCATCTTTGAATATATTCCAAACATGGGCATATTTCAACTTTTAAAGGGAAGTAAAATAATATTACAATGACTCCATTGATATTATAAACATAAGATAATCTAAAATTTAGTCCTAGCTCTGACATTCAATTAGATTATGGAACCTTTAGAAATATATTAAGCAATTTTCCTTCCAGAATCAACTTCTATCACACCTTAATTCAAGAATACCCATAATTAGAAGATTTTGAAACTCAGTGCTTGTGTTGAGGGATAGTGGTAAATTATTCCAAGTATCTTTAACTCCTTAGTAAATGGTCTTGTATTTCAATTAGTGTGAGCTCTTTGGAACACTTACGAAGTTGAAAATGTGNACAGAAAAAGGAAGAAGAACCTTATTTTGGATGGATTAATGTGGAAAACAAGATTACATTAGAATTTTATTTACAGGTGCTTATTTTTATAGTTAAGGTCCTTATTTTTAAAGTTGATAGTTATCTTGAATTTGAATTATGATTTTAAAGGGTTATTTCCATCCTTCATTAGGTGTTTCATTCTAGAAGCATTTACCCATTTGTACTACATTTTCTATTCCCTTTTATCCATCCTAATTCTACTTCATACATACCCTCATTATACAGGTTTCATATTGTACTATATGTTAATTTATAAGCTGTCTTCCTTAGATATTGCAAGCTTCTTTAAAATTACTAGCAAGAGCTGAATTGGTAACCCAGAGATTTACTCTCAGTACTGAAGAATTGAAACGTGAAGAACACAAGTATGGAAACTTGTACCCCCCAACCCCTACTCATTGCTGCCCCAGTTGCAGGCCAACAGGGAAGACTCCTGCAGGCAGGCTTCCCCACCAACACCCCCCATTGGATCTGCAATCTACAAGACCCACTTTCTACCCTAAACCCAACCATCCCCCTGCAACCTCAGCATCTTTCTAAGACACAGAATCTGCCACCTCTGATTGGACCAAGAGGTGAGCGACTCTTCTCCCACCCAAAAAGTCCTGCCTCTAGGACCTAGGCTCTAAGGTACAACCTGTACACCACTACCCCTACTCATGGCTGCCCCAGTTGCAGTCCAGCAGGGAATATTGCAGGCCTCCCCACCAACACGCCCCATTGGACCCTGCAATCTACAAGCCCACTCCCTACCCCAAATCTACCTATCCCCTCAGCTATCCTACCTCAGCTGCTCCCTGAGACACAGAATCTGCCAGCTCCAATTATACCAAGAGCTAAGACTGGAACAAGAGTGGCTCCCTGAGACACAGACACAACAAACACACATTAGACCAAGAGCAGGTCCCTTAGACACTGACACCTCTTGCACCTATTGGAGGATGAGATGGGTAGATGCCAGTACAAAAATACATACAACAANATAAAGAGCAATATGGCACAACCAGAATCTAGCAGTTCTACAACAGCAAGACCTGAACATCACAATGTAGAAGAAGCAAAAGAAAGCAACCTTAAAAATAACTTCATGAAGATGCTAGAGGTCTTTAAAGAGGAAATGAAAAATTCTCTTAAAGAAATTGAGGAAAAGACAAACAAAAAAATTGGAAGAAATCAATAAATTCCTTAAAGAAAGCAAAGAAAACCATGAAAAAGCAATTAAACATGTGAAGGAAACAGCTCAAGACTTGAAAAGTGAAATAGAAACAATGAAGAAGACTCAAANCCAAGGAAAGCCAGAAAAGAGAAAATCTGAGTAAATGAACAGGAACTACAGATACAAGTATAACNAACAGAATACAAAAGATGGAAGAGAGAATCTCTGGCATAGAGGATAATATAGAGGAAATAGGTTTGTCAGTCAAAGAAAACACCAAAGCCAAAAAAATCATAACACAAAACATCCAGGAAATCTGGGACACCATGAAAAGGCCAAAACTATGAGTAATAGGCATAGAAGAAGGAGAAGAATACCAACTAAAAAGCACAGAAAATATATTCAACAAAATCATAGAAGAAAATTTTACCAACTTAAAGAAGGAAGTACCTATGAAGATACAAGAAGTTTATAGAACACCAAATAGACTAGATGTTCAAAAAAAGTCCCCTTCCCACATAATAATCAAACAATCAACATACAGAATTGTAGACGAATGTTTGTCCGGTTCCCCCGCCCGGCTCCCACAGCCCGCTTAGACCCAAATAAACACACAGAGGCTTATATCATTTTTAAACTATGGCCCTGGCAGGCTTCTCGCTAGCTAGCTCTTATATCTTAAATTAACCCATTTTATAAATCTATGTCGCCACGTGTTCCACGTGGCTTTACCTGTGCGCAGTTACACGTTGCTTTCTGGGCAGCAGAATGGCGTCTGCCCCTGCTCTGCTTTCGGCTTCTCTTCCCCTAGTTCGAATGTCCCGCCTAACCTTATTCTGCCTCACCATTGGCCAAACAGCTTTATTTATCAACCAATCAGAGCAACACATTTTTACAAAGACATTCCCATCACAGAATAAAGAAAGAATATTAAGGTCAGCAAAGGAAAAAGGCCAAGTGACTTATAAAGGCAGAATAACATCTGACTTTTCAACGGAGACTCTAAAAGCCAGAAAGTCCTGGACAGATGTAATGCAGACACTAAGAGACCATGAATACCAGCCCAGACTACTACACCCAGCAAAACTTTCAATCACCGTAGACAGAGTACACAAGACATTCCAAGACAAAACCAGATTTAAACAATACTTATCCACAAATCTAACCATACAGAAAGCACTAGAGAGAAAACTCCAACCTAAGGAAGTTAGAGGCACCCACAAAAACACAGGTAATAGATAACCTCACAGTAGCAAATCTCAAAGAAGGGAAATACATACACACTACCACCAAAAGAAAACAGGAATTAACAATCACTGATTATTAATATCCTTTAATATCAATGGATTTAATTTGCCAATAAAAAGATGGGATTTCTTGTGAATTGCACTAAGAATCTTTGATTTGGATCCCTGGAGTATCTTTGTGGAAATGAGAAAGTTAGAAAATATTCAAATATACACAGCTTTTTAATATTGTTGTCTGTTAGACTTTCTTATAATTCAAGATAGTCAAAAATATCTGTAGCTTTTCTTGTTGCTGTAACAAAATATCTGAAAGAAGTAGCTTAACAGATTTTGTTTGACTCATGGCTTCAGGGGATTTCAGTTTTTTATGGCAGGTGTTCTGGTTAGCTTTAACTGTCAACTTTATACAACCTAGAATTATCTAAGAAGATAATCTCAATTTTGAAATGGCCTAGATCAGATTGCCTTGTGAGCATGTCTATGGGGTACTGTATTGATTATTAATTGATATCTGAGGGCTCACTGTGAGTGGCACCATTCCCTATGTAAGTAGTTCTAAAATATATATATTAAATAGTTTTAGATATGCAATGTTGTGTAAAATAGCAAGAAGGTCTGATTTCAAGCTCTTGTATTGAGTTCCTAACTTGACTACCCTCAGCAATGGACTACATAACCTAAGTCAAATGAACCATTTTCTCCCCTGAGCAGCTTTTTGGTCAGGATATGTGGGAGCCCACAGAGCTTCACTAGTGAGATCTGAGCTTACTTTACTCAGCAGGGCTGCATAAGAGGATGATTTGACCACATGCATGGTTACCAGGTGTTTGGAAGGGTCTGTACATGGCTGTGNGGTGTGCTTTAATCTAGCAAGGGGGAGGTCTTCTCCCCCACCCCTCNGCATTGTTATAAAAAGCCCTTTTGAAAGACAGAAGGGACCATTAGGTATTGACCCAGGTCCTCCCGAATCTGTCCTGTGTTTCTGTCTGTCTCATTTCTGCTATCTTTCTATCTAAAAATTCCTTATTCCTCTCTCCTCCTCATAGGAACCCTGTGAAAGGTGGGAGCTGGCCTCCCACAAGGCTATTTAATCGCAACAACAGAAATGAAACTAAACCAGCAAGGAACTTATGACTGTAGGGTCAGCCCATACTGATAGGAACTTAGGCTGGTTGATCACATGCTGGTGGCCAACCAGGAAGCGGAAAGCTCTCCTAGAAGTGTAAGCAAGTGCAATTCAAGACATGACCCAAATGGCCCGTGTCTGCCTACTAGTTTCCAGATCTAAAAGCTTCTGTTATCTCTCAAGAAAGTACCAGTAGCTGTGGACAAAGTGTTCAAACACATGAGTTTGTAGGGGATATTCCGCATTCAAACCATAACATTCACTCTCAAAATTAATCTCTACTGGTAAACTACAGTGTTTTTATTTCTAAATTACTTTCTGAGGATACAACCTGACCTATCCTTAACAGTTAATATTCTGAAAATGTGTGAAATGGTTTATCAGTGATCTCTGACAGTGTAATTTCTGGATTTGTCAAGCAGCAAATCTTTTCCATCTTTCTTGCCAAAAGAGAGAGAGAGAGAACAAAGGAAAACACAGCCAGAGAGAGTCCACCAAATATCACATGATCTCTGCCACACACATACATACTCACATACATATTCACATACATACTTACATATATAAACACACACTCACAAATGCACACACTCACATACACTTTCACACTCTTACACCTACAATTTCTAATAATATAAAATATCCATGAGGACACTAGCATATACCACTGATTCTCTTTGTATACTATGCTAACCTATGTTCCCAACAAAGTAGCCCAGACTGGATCAGGGCATACATACTCTAAAGAATTCCTCACACAAACACACACACACAAAAAAAAACACCTTGGTGGTAGGTAGTCTTCACTCATGTTCTGCAACCAGATTGTAGGTTTCACATAGATCCCAATGAAAGCTAAATGTGTGTGGTTCACAGTATGGTTTCTANTCTAGTAGATTTATCATCACACACACACAAACTTATCACAAAGGAAAAACACTTGTGCTCTTACTGAATCAGAAACTCTATGGCCAAGTCCAGTATCTGGGTTGAAAGTCCTCCTATTTTAGTTCAGGCTAAAATCTGAGAACTCCTACTCTGGCTGAGATGCTGGTGATAGAAAAGCCTAGTTTTCATGTTTTGAATCCCATCTTTGCTTCTAACCCTTTGATGGTGGTCTTGACACAACCAGTGACTCTTGCTGATGCCATCACCAGTGCTTTATGAATAGCCTAAACCTCAAACTCTTTTCTATCCAAGTCCACTTTCTTAGGTGATATCTGTCTTGCATATCCTCATGCACATTATGCATAGTAAGAAATCTGATGTCAAATCAAGGGTTTTCATCTCTCTCTCTTTTACTAAATCTGCCTGTAAATCACTCTCAGGTGCTCATTTTTTTTCTGTGTCCTATCACGCTCTGTGGCTTCCCCATTCCTTTCTGCTGCTCCCATTTTATCTCTTTCTCTCTGGCCTTTCCCTATTAATTGCCATCATTCCTTACACCTGCTCTAGCCCAGTGTATCTTATTGAATGAATTTTAATGCCAAGTTGTTTAGATAGAATTTGAAACTGCACGGGAGATTTATAGTACAGGGAGCATCATCTGGAGAAGGTCCTAATTTATTTTCACAGTTATGTAAAATTAATATCTCTNNTGTCTGTAAAACCACCCGCAAGCAACACCAATTGTATTTCACAGGCCAGTCTGCACAAGTGATTTAAGCCAGACTCTAGGCTCTTTCCCCCTAGGAAAAATTTGAATATTTTGTTTAAAGGAAAGGAAATTCAATTAGATTATCAGAATATAAACAAAATCAGAATGCCCTTCCATATCAAGAACCCCTGTCCATAGGCAGGCAAACTACAGAAAGTTACTCTGCCTCTCTCAATAAGGTGGATTCTTTGTTGCCATATAATTTAAGTAAAGAGTATATTCCATTTGGAAAATTACTGATCTCCAGAAGCTGTCAAGGTGGCCTTTTGGTATGCTTCCCACTGTGGTCCAGAGATTACTGGGACAGCGGAAGAGCTGCTCTATAGTCATCACTCTACCCCAAGTGACTCATACACACTGTGGCACCATATAAACTATTAATTTCAATAANATCACACTTCTATGCTATATACAGTTAGATAAGTCAGGTAAAGACAGAGTTTAAAGACACAAGGTATGCTGGGTTCATGAACTGCCCTGGCAGTTACCAGCCAGAAGACATAGCAAAACCTATTTAAATAATCAGCTGTTAACTGAAAACTGGCCTCTTCCTCCATAATTAAAATAAGAAATCTGANTATAAACTTGGATCAGTTGTTCTTAATGGAGGTGATTTTGACATTTGTGACATTTAGCAATTTCTGGAGACATCTTTGTCATCATAACTGGAGGGAGGAAGCTAGAGAATTAAATAAACATTGCTGATATTCCATATGCACAGGACAGAACTCCATAACTTACCTGTAGGCAGCCCAACATAGTAAAAACCATGGAAGTCATGGATGATAAAGCATNAATGAAAACNGCTGTTAACTGAAAAGCTGACTATTTAACAGATATCTACTGTGTATCAGGCAGCCTTGCCCCTNNGATTCTCTTGTCACTTTAACCTANTGACAGAGCTGGGACACTAAAATTCAACAAGCTTCAGAGAGCACAAAAGAACCACACATCCATATTTGTGCCTCATGTCTTCAACATAAATGTTTACTTTANTATTCAACTGGTTCTGTCAAAAGAAAATTTAAAATGGTCTTGAAATTTGCCATTTTTATTCTACTGTTCAAAAGGATCCCCAAGTCAATCATCACCACAGTCATTCAATGCTAACAATTTGTTTTTCTATCTTCAAAGGCACTTATGGATGTAGTATAAACACAAAATCAGTAAATATTCTGGAATAGACTATGTAACTATCATTTTTTTAAACAGAGAAAAACAGAGTTGAACAGAGTATTAGAATTGAATCATAATAATAATAACTTACACAAAAGGAGAACTTGTAGAAAATATACCAATCCTTTTTAGTGAAGCTTATTATTTAATTCCCACAAACCAACCTTTGAGGTAGTCTCTCATATTATATATAAGGAAAATTATATGAGCAAACTTCTGGAAGTAAAACAGCTAATCAGTGACAGAGATAAGGTATCAAGCGCTATTGTTTGGGTTTGGAATGACCCCCACAAGGTTACTTTACCACACACTACTGACCAGGATGCTCTGCATTTTCTCAGGCCCAAAAGCACCAGGGCAACCTAACATGAGCTGTGAAATCATAACTCATAAAAACAACATTTCCTTTTCTTAACTTGATCATTTCAGAGATTTTGTTGTAATAATGGAAAGCTGATTAGCACAGAGAATCTACGATTTATCTATCATACCATTCATCTTTAAAGACTACGAACAGATAAATCTATTTTATCTCTTGAAGACATGGCTATGGAAGATATACATCACAGAATTAATATATCANACATCATAGAATTAATGTATTGGTTCAATTCAGTAAACTATTGAAATGAAATAGTATCCACCTGATACGTAGTGTTCCATCTGAAAACAAGTTTCTCATATATTTGGGCAGAGTCACAATGTCTGCTGTGAAATTGTAGCACTTGGAAACACTGGAGCCCTTTGGTTTTGATCAAACTGTTTAAGNGGCCACATACATGACCTTGTTGTTGTCAAACATGTCNTCACTGCAGGTGACATTTCAGCAGTTTTCTGAAGGAGAAATTGTTGCTTTCATTCAGCTCCTATAAATTGTGCAAAATGGCCCATTACTTCTGGTCCCTACAACAAGGATACTTCAAAGGCAAACTGAGAGTAGGAGAAACCATTCATGTGAATGACAAATNATCATTGAGCAGACAATCTGACCCACCAGCCACACAAAATTTGAGATGGACAGTTCAACCCTCCTGAATAGTCATCAATTGCTGCTTTATCTGCAATCCTGTTTTTCCTTCTTTGCCAAATGCAAATGAATAAATGTGTTGCCGATCTTAACCATAAAGCATTTTCTTTTTCTGAGAAATGCATTCACACTTCATTTTCTTTTTTCCCTCCCTGCCCTCCCTCCAGTACATAGAGCCTCCACCTTGCCTCAAGGAGTAGTCACACACAAAAGAAAAGAGAGACTAGGTGTCTGGTGAGAAAACGCTGGACTTCACTAAATCAGACTTTGTGCCTGTTAAGATGATTTAACAGTGCTTGTTTCATTCTGGCTACAAAATACATTTGAAATCAAGTCTATCTTTTATAAAAGGAAAATCTGCTGAGAGTACAGAAAAGGGCCTAGATTTATTCATGCACGAGAATTCCATTTTAACAGTGTTTATGATATGGCTCATTGACCAATCCTTCAAAACACAGCTATGAACAACAACAAGAACAAAGCTCACCACACATCACATAATTGGTCCATAAAACAGATGTTCATTGCTTCACACACTGCACGTTTTTTTTTTAAGTACTCTATTATTTCATTTAACTCCAGCATACTCAATGGATGTAGTTTTATAACAGCATAAAATTTTGTGTAAAATGTTAGCAAAAAACCTTAGGACAATGTATCACAGAGGCCTCAACGAGCTCTGAAAGACTGTATACGAACACAATGAAGCAAAAGAGTTTACCAAAGTTCTCACAGAATATGTTCAAATGTGCCTAACCCTTGAGTCATAATCAGAGGGAGGAAATTCATACATGTTCATTATAATGGACTTAGAACTTTTGAATATTTGATATAAACCAGTCTTTTATTCTATATGGCTGGCGTGTGGAATGCAAGAATTATTTGCCCAGTTGAAAACTATAAGGCACAGATGTAAGGAATATGAGGAACTCCCTAACAATATNCAATGCCTACATTGTCATAAAAAAAAGAATCTATGTGATGGGGATGTTGTTCTGTAGGTTGTGAATATGGGTTGCTCTGATTGGTTGATAAATGAAGCTGTTTGGCCAATGGTGAGGCAGAATAAGTTTAGGCGGGACATTCTAACTAGGGAGTGAGGAAAAGAAAGCAGAGCTGAGGAGACACTACCCCATCGTCCAGAGTGCAGCATGTAATGGCACACAGTAAAGCCACAGAACACGTGGCGACATAGATTTATAAAAATGGGTTAATTTAAGATGTAAGAGGTAACTAACAAAAAACCTACCATGGCCATAGTTTAAAAATAATATAAGCCTCTGTGTGTTTACTTGGGTTTAAATGGCCACAGGAGCTGGGCAGGACCGGACAAAACTTTCCCCTACATCTATGTTATTAAAACATCTTAAATGCCTGTAGTTGAAAGTTTCCTGCCTGGTCCTGCCAGGCCCCATGCGATCCAGCCTGGCCCCATGGTCCTGCCTTTTAAAATGATCATATTCTCTTTGGGAACAATTAATAATGATGATTAAATATAAAGTAGCTTTGTGTATTTTTACATGCTCTTTTTTTGGTATACCAGGCTGAACTGTCTAAATTGCAAATATCTGAGGCATAACTCAAACTTCTTTAACCTCGAAAGAGAATTTAATGGCTTACTAATGAAACAAAGGTCCATTGCCATAGTCCCCAAGACTTATTCTCTTTCCAATGTTTAGCTCTGTTTTGTTTTTTAAAAGGTTTATTCTCAGATTTGACATACTGGCTTTGGAAGATTTATACTCATACCCTACTTCTAATCTTACTATTAGAACAATTTTTTTCTTCTTCCTCATAGTTCCACAAACTCTAACTGGACCCGGTTAGGTCACATAATTAACCCGAAGCTAATCCTCATACCCAGAAGACATGATGGTCTTTTTATTCCCCCCTAAGTCCAGACACACACAAACAGCATAGAGTAAAGATGAGAAAAAACAAAATCGGGGTTCTGTTGCTAGATAATTTTGGCTTAAAGAAAAACTACAGACAGTCACTAAACACTATATTGGCACTGCGATACNATCTTCTCAGTTTTCTAAAGAAAGATATAACTCCTTCAAATCCCAATGGTTTAAAATNACCATATTTAGATTAGTCTAACACTAATCAGACTTCTAGTAGACCTTCTCAATAGCCACAGAAGAATCTTTGGATGTCAAAGTAGTTGATACAGCAACAAATCAAATTTGTTGCTTTTTTCCTCCTAGCTATTTAGAGGCCTCAGAATCAAACTTTCTTTTAATAGTAGTATTGTGTATCAGTGAAATTCATTCTTGAATTTTGAAATATATAGATGAGCCAAGTACTAAAAAAATCTATTGCCTGGAAGGCATATTTTTGTTTACTTTTGTCAAAATGAAGAGAATAAAGGACAGTAAAATACCCAAATGACAGTCANCAGTGCTTCTGACACAAGCCTACATCAGCTCATGCTTACATTAAGCAGAGACCCTAATTAAAGACCTGATATCATTTACATCTACATATTCTACTTGTTAAGCAAAAAAATGTTATAAGAGTTAACATGCATTTTAAGAATTATAGTTGACTGATTATAAAATTAATTAATCATTTTTAAACGATGGCACCAAGTTGGGTGGTATGGAAGTGGGATGTATCAGGAGAAGTAAAGAGAAGTTGAAAGTTACATTTTATGAAATTTACAAAGAATAATTTTTTAAAAGACAGTTTTAGGTCACCAATAAACATTTCAAACTTGAAATTGATGAGTCTATAACTAGCTTAAGGTACTTTTCCCAGCTAGAGAGTCAGATCCTTCAAAATTGAAAGGGAATACTATTTTTTAATAATCTCAGCACCCAAGGAGTTTCTGGTCCAGAGGAAAATAATAAAAAATTGTTTGTATTATTTCTTTATTTATGTGTGTGCATAGGTGGGTGCATGTGAGTACAGGTGCATATAGGGGTGTTCAGGTGTCATTCCTCAGAAGGCACCCACACTGTCTTCTGAGACAGAGTCTCTCATTGGCCTGGAACTTGCCAAGTAGGCAAAGTTGATTAGCCAGCTAGTCCCAGGGATCTATNTGTTGTGTCTTCCTCTTTGGTGCTGTGATTCCAGGCTCATGCCACCACATCATTATTGTGGATTATTAGGGATCAAACTTAGTTCTTCATGCTTGTGCAGCAAGTACTTTACTGACAGAGCTGCCTCGCAGCCCCCCAAAAGCTTTTTGAAAATATAGCAAGTAACACTAAATACCTAGGGCATATTAATTATGCAGAAGACAACGGAAGTACTGAAAGTGTGTGGGACTATAGTTATCTAACATGAAGAGTTTTGGATTTAATTTATAGAAAGGAGATCTCTTGAGGAGTTTATANAAAATGTAANGTACATTATTTACCAAATCTTAGAGCACTTACAAGTGTAACTGGGTATCATAATCCCTCTGTAATTCTGTTTTTATCATTGTCATCCTNNTCTTTATGGGAGCCANTTTATTGTAGCCTTTAGACAAAGTTCTTCTTAATGCTATACAGATGTATTTTTATTTATCCTCACATTCAAAGTNCACAACCTTGAGTTTGCCCTTAGTATTTTCAAAGTGTTTTCTTTGCAAAAAACACATNGTAGGAAAGTTACCCCTACTTTTAAAAGTCTCTGATTCTGAAAGAGTCTGNTTCCAAAGTCANCCACCTGCTTTCATCTCCAAAGCTCACTCNAAGTTAAAAATCGCTCAACTCCAGTCTACCAGCTAACATGAAAAGTTCCAGCTTGAAAGGACCTCNAGCCTGCGCCTGCCATCAAGAACCACAAAGCCAGAGTGAGCAGAGGTAGCTGTGAGCTCAAATGAAAAGGATGAGTCCAAGCATGCTCACAGTGTGAACTTTGCAAAACTGAAAGGACACTGCAGAGGTGTCCCNGCTCAGGGAATTGGATAAATGAGCAGGCAGCGCTATGTAGACCACAAAAAAGATTAATCAGGCTTTGGAACAATTTTATTCTAGTTTGTATTCTTTAGGGAGAACTTCCTTAGTTGTAGCTAAATGGGGATCCCTGAGGCCTGCCAAATATCCCATTTAAATTAGCATAAATTTGCATATATTGACATACAAAATGATATGCTGCTAGAAGATATTCTTCCACAAACTCAGGTAGGTGTTTTTCATTTTTTGTTTTTTTTTTAATCCATTTTCTGCAACTATCTGTGCAAATACAGANGAAACCTACCAGAAGCCATGGCCTGGGAGAATATCGTCTGTCACTAGGTCCAAGAAATCCTCTCCTTTAATGAANGTCTTAGGAAAACCTCTAAAATGTTTGATGTTCCTAAAATTCCAATTCCAATTTACTACATCTATCTGGATCCATCCTGGTGAGCTAAGCTGGGGACTGACAACTCCATAGATCTTCCTGTTGTTCATTTACTTTAGTAAAGTGTGCCTGACACGCACCACAGGCATCCATGTATGTCTGGGCTATGACTGCTCTCCCATCCAGAGCATCACAAGAGACCTCTCACTTGTACCCCCGTTTGGTCTTTAGCAACAACCACAACAAAAATCTGTTTCCTGGTCTCAATTAAAGATAACAGAAACTTTAATTCTCTAGTCAATATGTTATTTTAATAATGTTCTACTTACGAGCAAATTGAGAGGCCAGCAGAAAATAAACAGAGGCAAGGCATGTTGGAAGCAATCTCCACAGATTCTTATTCTGTTCTTAAATAATACTTATCAAACCAACAAAAGANATTTATGNAAAATTGCTCTGGTGCTCAAAGGCATTGTGAAATGCTNTTGTCACACTCAAANAAGCTTTCCAGACATGTNTGGGAACAATGCAAATTCAAAGCCTAACTGTCATTCTATTCTAAATAATTTTCTGGTGCAATCTATTTGAAATAGGTCACGATTTGCTCCGTGGGTCATTCTTCTAGGCTTTAGCAAATGAAAAGTGACTTTTAGCCTCCAACTCCCCCCATTCCTCTTTGAATGACTTCTTAATTAATAGCTGAAGGTAGTAGTTGTGTGAATTCCACAGTGGGTTCTATTTTAATTATATCAAAAGGAGTGATGTTAAATCCTGCAATGAATAAGGAGGGAATAAAACAGACTTAGCCAGACATTATAGAATAAGTCTTGTCTGACTCGACTCTAAGTGTGTCTCTTCTACTTAATGCAAAATAAGAGCAAATATTAAGACTATAATTTTAAGTGGGACATAACAGAAAAAGTCATATGTTTACCATGAGTTCTGTAGAAAATGCTCTCATTTGGTCAGTTTAAACATCAAANTGCCTGAAACAGAAACATTTCCTACCCTGCACTTCTTTATGGAAACTGTTCTTCTTGATGTCCCTTCAATTCCAGTCCCTGCTGTCCACCAAGTAGAATCCTTTGTTCTTTTGGACTCATTGAATTACACAATTTTTCTCTCCCCCCCGCAAAAACAATCCTGTGCTTAGAATCAATGTGGAGCCACAGAGATCTGAATTGGATTTCCAGCATTCTGACTTTGAGAAAGTCTGGAATTAAAGCAAACCTGGTGCTTTAATCCATTGTGTGATGCAAAAAAGAAAAAAAAAAGTCTGACCCCAAGTCCTATATAAAGCAGAGAGCATTTGAACATTTGTGTTTTAGCATTCTGGAAGCTAGGAAGTTCCAAGTCCACGGGCTTTGATAAACTCCAGGGAACTATATTTGATAAAATACTTCTGTTTTTCTTATCTCTTTCCTTTTAGAAAATTCTGATTTGTTTTTTAAGTAGTTTTTTTTCCATATAAAATATTCTGATTAAGCTTTCCCCCAGCTTATCTCAAGTCGCTCCCCATTTCCTCACCCACTCAAATCCACACCCTTTTTTCTCTCTCTTATTAGAATACAAACAAGAATCAAAATAATAGTCATAATAATATTATTATAAAATAAAAATAAAAACAAACAAACCAAGTAAAGTTCTTCCTGATGTATTATTCTACAGTAGAAGGTAGGCAAGAGGCAGACATGGAGGAGATGAGGAGGGGAGAAGAGATGAG